>CAAKHG010005704.1:5631-19274 GCA_901007715.1 Dactylopterus volitans
TAGTGGCTCAGAGAATGGGAGGCGGGGGGTGTAAAAGTGCAGTGTCTTGGCTCAGAGAGGGAGGAATGTTATTGAGGGGATGATGATAATTTGAACTCCACAGGACTTCACCCAGGAAGCGTAAGAGGCCACTAAGGTAATTCCATTTATGGTCCTGGCATGTTTATGTGATTGCATGTCCTTCATGCTCTAGTTGTGCATATTACATACCATAGTTTGAAAGTGTCAAGGTGTCCTAGGTTTAGTGTGAGGAAAAGGAATGCAACAGAGGCAAAGTTTGAACAGCCACGCACCTGCAAATGCAGCAGTGCAAGTTCATCATCACCCGCTGCAGTCGACTCTTCAGTTCAGCCAAAGGTTGTACAACAAAAACAGTCCCATTGCAAAGGACATGGCAACTTAAAACCTGCTTTCAACGCTATTGCAAATCCACTCCTCCAACAGATGTCTGACGCGGTTTTCTACGCCTCTTATGGACAACAAGGGAGGAAAGCGGCAAATGGCAGTGGACAACAGCCAGTAACAAGAATGTATAGCGGCTTTGATACACTGTCTGAGGCACAATTGATCACACGGCCGTGAGGAGTGATGGGCCTTCGGTGCAGTGTGAGCGCACCCTGCATGTTCCAATTCTCCTCAGATCCATTCTAATTTGGCCGCTTCATCGATAACTTCTCTCCCAGAACCCTTTCTAAAACGAGAGGAGCATGACAGGGTGCAGAATAGAGTGAGCACCCATTTTAAAGCCTTTCGGCAATATTTATCATTCTTCTGAAAGCAAATTCAATTAGAGGCACAAATTGACTCGTGACTGTAGGTCATCTGTATGTTCAAGTGCGGTGTCAATACATGTATTAATGGTCACTGGAAGCAAATAGCCGAGAGATTAATTATTTAATTAAGTAGCTCGAACACTCGGCTGGCTCTTAGTTTGACACCATCGATCAGCGTGACCTCTCGCATGTCAGGGAAGGATGCTGCAAAGATTGGCATGTTTTTACTCAGTCTCATTTGCAGAAGCATACTTTGTTCCTCAATCTGCCTCTCTGAGGCTTTCCTCTGAAGTGGTGGCGAGTCCAAGCGCAGGAGCATATTTGATCACCATAGCCCCCCGTACAATTTCCCCTTCGTCCCCATCTTTTACAGCAGTCTGTGCCTCATAAATGTCATCCCAGTCTGTCTAAGCATTAATCTCTATGAAGCTGGGGCCCAGTGACTCTCCAAAACAAACCAGTGTTGTTGAACTGCTCCCCTGCTGAATGGTAGACGCTTGGCAGAGCTGGAGGAAACAGAAGTATAGATTGCAATGGAGGAGGGGGGTGTCTGTCCCTTTTTTTTCTGTTTCAAATGTAGGGGAGTGCAGAAGCAGCAGCAGCAGTGGGGTCTCCGCTGGGAAAAATATCAGCAGCATTATGGAGTGGGGCTGAGCCTGCCATCACGATCAATGAGAGGAAGAGGCCTGTCAGCGTACACAAAGGGGAAAAAGACACAATCCCAAACAAAGAATAACGGGAGGGATGGAGGGAAGAGGAGAGGAAAAGACGGAGAGAGCACTTGAGGAAGTAAGAGACAGACAAAGAGATGGGATTAAAACAGCGCAGTAATTAGAAATGGAGGTGACAGTGCAGGAATGAGCTGAGGGGAGCACTGATGAGACTTAAAGATAAAGCGCCACAAACACACTGGGAAACTGGAAGGGAGAAAGAGAGGAAGTGCGCGTGAGAGAGAGAGAAAGAGAGAGAGGAAGACAAAAAAAAAAGGCTTAGGCCACAGAGAAATTAATTAATGACTTTGAGAAGAATGAGGCAAAAAGGAACAATAGGAAGGAAGTAGACAATAGGAGACAAAATTAGATGAAAGGAAGAAAAACATCCTGTCACAATGGCACATCCTGCATGTGGCACCGCTTGATAAGACGCATCTTTGCCACCTTCTACGTCTGCCACCCCGGTCCTCCGCCTCCTCCTCCTCCTCCTCCTCCCTTCCCCAACCATCTGTGCCATACAAACACACCAAGCTGTCCATCAGGGCCTCTAGCCTGTGACATCAGCCCGGCTCCCGATGACAACGAGGGGCCCCAAAAATCGGTGACATCAGCAACCCACGGGCGGAAGGTGCCAAACAGTTAGCTCCCACAGAGGAGGGTTTGAGTCATGCAAGCTGGGATTCCAACCACAGCAGCCTAATGGTTATTCTGGACGGCGCTCAGAGACACAAAAAGAGGACGATGGGGAGTTGAGAAGCTGATCGACCTCATGACACGCCAAAGTTCTGCCCCCCCCCCCCGCCTTCCTTCCGCCATCTAAAATGGCTGTGAACAGCTGTGCGGCTTACGCAGCCGCCCGGCGGGGAAGCAGCCGCTGGCCGGGGATGACTGACAACTGACAAAGAGGAGATGGGCGCAGAAGCGCGGCGAGGCAACGCTTCACACGAGCATGAATGGCGAGAAGAAATCCGCTCGCCAATAATGGAACCTTGTGTCCTCAGTGTTCCACCGGTGACGCTTTGAGCGAAATGCGTGAAGCCATGTCAAAGGCTGGAGGGGGTTTGCATTCATTCGGCCCGATAAAGTCAACACAGACTCATTTGCTGACTGCGTTTGTCGAACAAACGGCCCTGGTCATATTCCCGGAGCACGTTTAAAAACAAGCTTTTATTGGTTTAAAAATAGCAAATGCTAATCCCCATTCTTAAATGTTGACAATTTACTTTCTGCCCATCGGCTTGCCATCAACTGACTGTCTCGCCACACGTTTTTTAAGAGTTTGTAAATGTCAGTCAAATTTCACTATCCTCAAATTTCTGTTTGGAGTGAATAAGGAATCAAAAGAAAAGAAAAATATGGAACTATCAGATGTGCTATTATTCATGCTCTACTTAGTGCCCTCTTAATGTTGTAGACTTATTCTTCTACTCATTCATTTACTCTGCAATGTATTCAACCTGTGAAAGCCTCGCCACACGAGTGCGTGTGTGTGTGTGTGCGCGCGTGTTGTGCACATGGCTCAGGGAGCTTTTAAATAAAACATGTGGAAGTAATATCCATGGTAACAAATTAATTATCACAGACTAAAAGTAAAAGTGGTGAGCAGTAATGGAAAAAATACTAAATGTCAACACGCGAGCCCCGATTGGTCGGGGTGTTTTCCATCTGTCCCAGACTTTACACATGAACCATTGCAATCTCAATAACTGGAAATATATGGGAGAACAGTTCTTCCTTCGTTCCAAACAGCATCAGCGGTCTTTTGATGAAGTGGCCTGTCATGACGTCAGCCTCCACTGGTCTCCGCGCTCACCTGGGACCTCCCTCACTCTTAACAACTTCTGGCTGAGATGAACGCGCATAAAAAGAGAGAAAAAAGGAAGAAAAAAAAAATTGGAGGATGTAACTGGCGTCCCTCCTCCAAAGCTTCTCGCCGCTTCTCCTCACATCCTCCTCTGACCTTCCTCAACCGAGAATAAAAGCTAAGATATGCACTAATTCTTATCTCATATATGGCCTCATATCTCTGCCCCCCTCCTCTCCATCCTCCTGCGCTTCCTACTCCTGCTTGCTGGCTGTCAGCAGGTTAAAAAATGGCTCACCACTAGCGAAGGAGAAACAATTACTCATGGCGCAGGCCGTATAGACATTAGCAGCTCCATACTCCTCTGCGATCTCAGGGCCATGTGTTTCTAATTAAACGGTGCACTGGAGGAATTATCAAAGCTTAGGATTGCATAATGAGCACTGGCAGGAATCGGCAGCAGGCGGTGACACTCTTTGTCTCGTGAGGCGCACGGTGGTGATATTGAATTAAACTGAAAAGCTGTCAATAAATGGTTGGGAGATGGAATCATTTTGTGTGCGTGTGTGTGTCTGCGTGTGTTTGCCGCGGCGTCATCGATTGAATTAACACATTTTAAGCCTGATCCCAAACAAAAGACTGTAAAGGAATTCATTCAGCTTCTATTCATCCTTTTTTTTGCCTTCAGATCCCGTTTTCTGTGCTTCTGTGATGATCAGTAACACCTTCCCTGATTTTCTTTCCCACCAGCGTTTCCATCATCACACAACACCAGTTGGCCAGAGACGGACATGGCTGATGAGGCTCGCCAAATGGAGGCATGTTCGTCCTTACACGCAGAGACGCTTCTGTAATAGACATCGCGCATGATACCGCACACGCGTGTGCTCGCCACACAAAAGCGCCCGTGCACAAACACACTTAAATCCTGGTCTCCATGGTGATTGTTTTCGTGCCCATGTGAACTTGCCCCCCTGCATCTGTTTCTGTGTTTGTTCCTCGTGTAAAAAGAAGAAGAAAAAATAAAAGCCACCATAATTACTTATTCATAACCACATGACTATTTTCAATTGCCACACAGCATCCTGAGAGCGCCATAAATGGGAGCAGTAAATACTCTGGAAGAAATTCAACACACTACACAAGCGGAAAACGAATAAAGAAATCTTCAGTTCTTTATGGAGGCAAAAAATAATTTAGTGAAAAGCTTGCCCTTGTTTTATAGAGTATTACTGGAGATTCAAAACGCTGATGCACACAATCATCACATCCGTCTGCAGGCAAATCCAAGTTGAAGGTTTACACTTCTAACAAAGAGGACGGGAGAGGCGCCCGCCTGCTCAGCGCCAGCACGGCCATTTAGACCACCGAGTCCACCTGGTGGACGCAAGGAGGACTGCGTCTTCCAGTGCCGGCACGCCGGTTAAAGTATGACTGCAGAAAATTGGATTCTCATGGGGTGCATTTTTAGTGCAAACAAATGTAAATAAGTAGAGAGAAGCCAGACACACACGCACAAAAAAAAAAAATGTATACATCATTATGAGAGGCTGGTAAGACGCCAGGGGTAATGCGAGGCATGTGTGTCGGGACCGGTTTTAACTCGGTGATACATGTGTAGCGTGGATCCGATTCTGGCTGAAGAAAAGCTTGAGTGTCTGCATGAGGGAAAGCTCATTTTGGAGTCATCCAGAGTTTCTCTCACACACACAGAGGCACACACACCAACTTGTGGTCACAGCGCTGGTGAAACTTTCCTTGCCACACAGACAACAGCTTACCAATGTCGCTGATCTGTCTGAGCACTAAACCACACTCCCAGTCCAACTTGTCCCCGCTGAATCTTGTTGCCATCGAGTCTGGAACTCAAATCACCTGACAGGGAAGACGGAAACATGAGGATGGACTCTTTTACAGGGTCTTTGAAAATGGCGCAATTCTTGGGGATCGGCTGCGTTTACGCACAGAAGCGCTGCCAATATTTCCAAATTATGACGTTCAAACCAAAAAATAACAATATAGTCTGCAATTTCACGCATTCATTCATTTGATCGCTTTCATTTAATCCCAATTTTGTGCGGGCACGATCTCGATCAAACCGCAGCAACGCCACTTTCAGACAAAATGCTTTAAAATTGTTTTCAATAAAACCATTTCTAGCCCCGGGGCGTGTTTATCTTCAAAAAGTAAGACATTTTCAACCACCTCACATGCTATATGTGCAGTATATAGATAGAAGTTAATAACATATGCATATTCAATATAAGATATATTTGAAGCCTCAATAAGTAGGTTTGCTGAGAAACGGCCACTTCTCTGCACACAAGTGCTGGTTACTATATAGGACTCTGGTGCATTTAATTCCTTTGATATGTCGGGGGCGAGAACCGGCACTGTTGTGACAATTTAGACACACAACTGAGACAGAGAGGAATGGAAATATATTTCAACATCACGTGAAAGCACTCTGGCTCTACTGTGACGGGGGTTTTTCAAGCCTCTGGTACATGATTATTGTTTTAGAAGCTGAGTCTACAACTGGAAACTGCTGAGCTACTGTCTGGTTAGCACCTGCAATTATTATAAGACCTGGACACGCAGTAATTGTGTGTTAAAATGCAGTTGCTGGCAGTTACACTGACTGAGTGGCCAGCAGCAGTTAAGGATTTCACCTGTCTCTTCTTTGCTTGCTTCGAGCATCCCGTTTGGTCTTTTTTCCTCTTTCATGACGTTTGTTATTAGAATTCCAAGCTAGCTTCCAGTGCGATGAACAGTTATGTTTTGCTCGTGGAGGATCCAGGTGTTTGCGGTGCTCAGCGGGAGCGATAGGACCACCTCTCCCCCATGTTATGAGCCAGTATTACATCAAAATGATTCTGCAGATGTTACTTTAAAGCTCCATGGTTGCTTATTGGGGTTGTTGCTGAACATTTGGTTCTTATTGACCTTGACCTCGCCGTTCTCCACAAACCTGCATCTCGACCCAGAGACTGTAGGGTGACAACAATGATCTACTTGCAGCTTTTCTAGTGTAGTTTGAAGTCCTGCATCACAAAGAGAGCCAAGTCCTTTTGAAGTTTGATAATGATTTTTTTCTTCTTTTTGCCGTCACTATCTCATCGTCCCACAGTCATTAGATGAGCCCACGAATGTATTCCTTAAGTCAAGTTAATTAAGTTTAATGTGATTAACGAACAAAGGTTTTTATATTACCCCTGACTACAATTACTTGCAGGACAAACAATATTGTTTCAGGATCATTGAGAGAAAGTTAACGGGGTGGATTCCAATCACATCTGCAAGATTTAATAGGGCTTGCAGCTGAAGGCTGGCCAGCGTATCTGCTCCCATCAAACTGCCAGGTGGGTAAACTTGAAACTCATTTCGGCTCTTAATTAATGTTTAAAAAGTTTACAATATTGAGTTTCTTAATGCATAAGATGCATCACAAAGGGGTTTTAACCAAGCTACAAAACATCTGATTTGCTGATATGATGCACATATGGGATGCAGCAGTCGCCTGTACCGATGACTTAAAAATCATGTTTACTGGACCAAACCATTTTTTTTTCTTATTTTTTTTGCCAGGGTTGAAAAAGACATCCAGATGCTAAGCTGGTAAAGCTCCCACAGCTGCACACCTTCAGGCCTGCCACGCACCTTCTCCTCGAGCAAGACGAAAATTGAGCTGGACTCCTCAAGAGCTCCATACATGAGCAGGATCACACTCCCATTAATACGCCACGCAGTCGGTGTTTTTATCATCAAACCTGCATTACAGCTTCGTAAATGCCAAACTAATTTTCATATCAAGGCTTAGACAAAAAATTAATACCTCAAGTGCTCTGCGGCCATGAAACTGTCAGTTAGAATATTAGTTTCTGTAAATATATTATTTCCCAGCGAGCCAAGGCCTGAGGAAATCCATATGATTACTTTACATGCTGCTGACTCTATCAAAAGTTTTACTGAGGAAAGGAATGTTGGATAATTCAATCAGCAATGGCTGATATAAGCGATGACAGATGTTGGGAGACGTTAGAGACACTTTAATTTGTTGGGAGGAATAACACTGTGCATTACTGTGGCGCTCATATTGTATGCATTAATTGCGGCGTTGAAGACTTGGCATGTCAGGAATGATTCTCAATGACGTGTCGGGAATTAAATGTATAAGGACACTTGACTGACTCGTGTAATAACATCAATATATGCGATTTATTAACTGTTTCCAACTGCAAATTACTGGAAAAATTGTCAACATCTGTTTCATCAAATAGGAGGGTTTTTTTTTTGTTCGTCTCACCGTTTCATTTTTATGTTAGTGAAGTACTGTTTATTGAGTTACAATGGAGGTTTATGGTGCATTGCACGTTTTTAATAACATGTTTCATTTTGGGTTTTTTTTCTTGTCTTTTTTGTTTTTGTCTTCTGTTTAATTTATAAAGAATTTCATCATCATCCTCAAATCAAATACAGTTACTCATTTTTATTGCGGTGATTTGGGACTGCGAGGCAAACAGACTTTTACAGATAACTGCTGTCAGTGTATCAATATAATCTCGCCAATATTCTGCATGCCCCCCCCACCCCTTCAAAAAGGAAAAAACGTGTCAAATGTGACACAATTTCCCAACTTGTGGGTATCTTGGTATCATAGACATCTGAAGACAAATTATATGTAAGATCAAAGAAAAAAACATTGTTTCACAAGCTGCCTGCAGTCGTATGAAAACACCATTAAGTCACGCCGGTGCTCATTAACTCTAAAATCTCCTCTGTTGTCTGCCATTGTTTCTCTCATCCTTCATTCTAATGTGCCGTCTGTCTTCATTGTCTGTATTCAGACACTTTGCATTAATGTCAGAGTGCCTCAGGCTTGCTTGCTTGCTAAAGGGCACCAGAGAGCCTGTTTACTGAAGTCTCGCTTTCCCTTTCTTTCTCCGGCGCTCACGCCACTCTCATGGCCGAGTCAAGGTCACTCCCATGCACTCCTGCGGGCCATCAATCTCAGAGGGAGAAGCCGAACTTCCTCTCATGCTATTATGTTCCTGCGCCTCACATGCTCGCTCCAAATATCACATCCGCTTCTTCCTCTGTTCTTCTCGGGCACATAAACAAACACAGGTTGACGGCTTAATCTGTTCTTTATATCCTTTCCAGCTCACTTCATGCACGAAAAGCCAGCGATGTCCATTTCTGGAAGAATGCCAGCCATATTTTTCCCACTGACCGCGGAGATATTATTGATATCATGTGGTAAAGACAAAACAAAACGCATCAGACGTACGCGCATACACGCACACACGAGCGCGATTGTTTGTATTTTCTTTGCATTCCATCAGCAGAACCTGCCTGCATCGTTCTTGTTAGCGCACGCTGGCAGGCTGTTTGCGCAGGCAGACGCCGACGCGAGCCAGGTTGTAAAAGTTTACAGACTTCAGCCCTCGCTTTTAACACAAACAACGCTCGGCCCGCATAAATGACACTGCAGCAAATGGCGCGCTTGACATACCCGGAGCATGAAATTCCATAGCCCTGCTGGCCCGCTTGGCCACATTAAAGTGGCGCAGCATCCATCACTTGGAAAACGCGGATCTCTAGCCGTTCCGTTGGGCTCCGGCTGGGACACAGACCTGTTGTGTGCGAGAGTAATGTAAGCAAATTTTTTTTTTTTTGATCGCAAACCGCGAATCACAACAACCCGTTGAGTACAAAGAATGGGGTTTTTACGCAAACACACGGCCGCACAAACCTAGATTATGTAAGCATGCTGATCTGCGCTGTCAGTATTCATTAAGACGGTTGATGCAGCTCGAGTGCAAAATAAAACACCGGTCTAGATTTTTGAGGTTTTCTTTTAGTTAGAAGGCAAAAGTTTCATTTCCTTTCTCCCACTGCTTCATCGCTGTTCTGCCACAACGGTAACTATGAAACGAGCGCAACACCCCCGAAGCGGTTGTGTAACAGTTTTAAGCGGCGTGCCATCTGTTTAGTTTCAATCAATACCCTCATCAACACGACGCCCATCATCATTATCAGACAGCAGGCTTTTTACAAAGTCGTCTTGAAACGCTTTCTGAAGTTTATTTCCATCTAAACTCGACTCTCCCATGGACAAAGACCCTCCCACACACACATACACACAAACACACACACATACCATGGAAACCACAGCTGTGGGGGTACTGGGGACTCACTCTTATCCCCCCATTTCAAATTACTATGTGACATGTTACTTTTAAACTCTTGTTAAACTAGACTCAGTGGGTCTAACAGTCTTTTACGACCGCAAACTTACAAAAACAGAGCGGATTGGTTGCCAAATGCAAGATGGAGCATCTTTGTAATCAACACACCTATTTAGATTCTTATGGTTTTGGCTGAGCAAACCATAAAACAAAAATATGCCATTTCTCCCTTCCAAACATGGACAAAGCGTGACACCATCGATTTACAAGCAGAAGTGATGCTTGGGTACCTTCACTGTCTTAACTGGTGTTTTACGGCCGCAGAAAGTGATTCAGTACCTTTTCTGGCTTGGACTCTCCCGAATAATTAGTCCCCCTCATCACAGATGTCATTGCCTGCATGGTGATTTGAATTTTTTAGAGTCTTGAGATCTCGAATTTCCCAGCTGCAAGCAAAAAAACAAACCAAAGGTCGCAAAAACAACAAATAAAAGCCAGGAAACAACATAATTTTGTTTTTGTTTCCTTCGAAATTTATCTCATTGTTGCCTCAGCTGTTCGTCATTACGTGACACCTGAGAGACTTCCAGGGTTCACAGCTTCAAACCTTAAGTTAAAGGTGGCTCGTGCGAAAATTACTATCAAGACACACACAAGACAACATTATCAATCCAACTAGTTTGGAGCCATCATCCCGACGCACCTTTGGCACCACTGTGGGGTTCGTTTTCGCCACCTGGATACATAAGTAGCACATCTCCAAGTCTACTTTTATTTCAAATGCCAAATAAATGTATTTTTGAATCCATATAAGCAAATAGGTTTCAATCAATCAATGCTGGTCTTTCGGCCCCAAATCTTTGACGTCCAGTGCCGAGGTTATCTGAATGTGCCATCTCCGTCTCTCTTTTCCCTTTGAGCTCTGTAGAAATCTCTCAAACACATTTATGGCCAAAGCTAATGTGTTTCAGGCCAGGGGCTAAATTGCTGAGAGGTGAGTCAGAGTATGACAGTCAACAGATTTGGGCTTCTCGGAGCAATATTCACAAAACATCCCCAGGCTAAAAAGCTGCTCTCAACCAGCTGAGTTTGGAGAAATGTCTTCAACTCTGGCTCAAGAGCGAGCCTCACAATCATGGTCAGGTAAGGTTTTGGACTACAGCTTTGCACAGAACCATGACTAATCGCTATTGGAACCGTTTGTTGGGATGTCCTAACAGCAAGTGCGGACAGGCGGAATGATTGCAGCATAAAAGTAGCTATTCTTTGTCATTTGCGCATTGTTTAAGGCATGCCAGCAGACCTGAACGTTGGACACTTGATGATCTAATCGGGTCAAACAGCTATACCTCCACAATCAAACTTCCCAAACCTCTATCAACCTTCAAGTGTGCGACATCCAACAAAAACAAAAAAAACAAACATGTTGCATAAACCCATTCCAACACATCCATTATCGAGGACTTGTTGTCTTGCGAATATTGAACACAGGTGCACTTAGTGAGACAATAGGCGTGTTGTGCCAAAATGAATCTAATGAAAGCCCAACTAAAGCCTAACAGACACAGAGAGCCCATAGCCCAAGTATGTGAAGGCCAGCTAGCATGCAAGGGGATGTAAACTGGATTAAAATGCACTCACAAAAAAAAAAAAAAATAGCATATTGTTTCTTGCTAAACCCTGGAATGTTCCAGTTCCATGTTCCTTTGAATCAATATGCGGGTATCTGTGCATGTTCCCAGTGGACATTACAACATGTGTTTGGAGGTAACGTCATGAGCTATGCCACTGAAATATGGTCCCCCATAGCTACACTGTAATGACGATGGAGAGTGTTAGTAATTTATGTGTGTCTCCATGTTGTGTGTGTGAGAGATGCAAAGAGGCCTCAACATATGGGAGTGGTGAATCTCCACAATGATCCCGATTCTCCCTCATGGGCTGTCTCAACAAGGAGTGTGCATCCTCCGTGTGTGTGTGTGCGTGCGTGCGTGCGTGCGTGCGTGCGTGCGTGTGTGTGTTTCTGTCTCGTCAGCATCAGCGTGATGGGAGTGCATGTGACATGTGAAGGAAATGAGAGCCATCCTCCTGTAGCCGATGGGAGACAAAAGGATCTCACAAAGTCTATATGCTCACTGAGGCCAAAGCTGTTGAACACTCAAATTCCTGTGAAGCCCCTTTCCTAAATGGGTGACAATAACGCAGCGCTCTCAACTTACAGCCTAATCTGGCGTCACGGGGAAACAAAAGGGAGAAATGTGTTTCCAAGTAGTCAAGTCACATGGTAACAATATGGCTCAGACAATAATGTGCAAACAACCTTTGTGCAAAGTATAGTGTTAATATATGGAGAAATTCCTTCAACGGGACCCCCGAAACCACACGTAACTGCTCACATACTGCTTCGAGAATAAATGCGGTTTGAACAGGGAGCGCTGCGGGAAGACCCCACACGAACCCACCATTTTCACATTCTCCTTTTTCTGAAGCCTCAGATATTATATGACAATGTGACCGATATCAACCTGAGGACTCCAACAAGCTCGTATGATCTTTCGCGTGGTTTTGGAAATTTCACGCGCCAATAAAATCCGAAAAACACAGATTTTAAGCGATCCACACATAAACAGGTCCAGTGTTGTTCGGACCGTTTTGTGCAGCAAAGTAAATAAAAAGTGTATGTCGGAAAAAGGGGGCCTGTGGGTAAAAACTCTCTTTGAGACAGATGGTACGGGGTTTAATACTTTGTAGTCATTTTCCTGAGGGAAGGAAGGAGTCCAGATTACGTGCTGGATGGCTGGCGTCCATGTCATTTAGAGACTTTTCTGCAGCCGGTGGTATGCATGTCCTGGAGCTGTTGCAGTGGAGCTCCTATGATCTTGGAAAAGGACGCTCTCAGTCAAAGTCCATAAGACATTCCATATTTCCTAAGACATTTTTGCTGTATCTCCTTGAGGCGTTTAGAGACCAGGGGGAGGGTCAGGGTGCAGGATGGAGGAGGAGGCCAGATGGGGTCTGAACGACTAAAACCACACATTTTCAATGAGGAAGTGAATTCTGGACCTTTTTGGGCTTTGTCATACAAAAAATTATTTGTTTTCTTGACATATGTCTCAATTCCTCATTATCCTCAGCATCCTCACTGTATTGAAACTGAGCACAGTCAAGTACACAGATTGTAAAGACAAAAGCAGCAAAACTGCAGCGCGCCTGAGGTCTTGTCAATAGATAATATTCTGACATAAGCATTTTTTTTCTTCAAGATGTAACACAGTAAGCAGAGTCACTGACACAGCGTCTTTCACATATCTATTTGACTGACGGTAGCAGATCAAGGGGAGCTTGAGGATTTCTAGCTTTTCTAAGCATTTCAGCATGAATGGATATCAACGAACAAGTCTAGTCATTAAAACATGATGGTTTTCTTAAATGAGGGTTTTCTTAAAGCATGGGATTAATCATTCGTAGGCAACGTCACTCTGAATGAGTGACACTAAATTGGTTTTATTCTAGTCAATTTTAGCAGAGGATCAGTGGAAATTCTTTGTCTCCCTCTTGTGGTTTAGTCTCGTACACAAATCTGTGGACAAAGGATGTATTGCTGTGCACATATTCTAAGCAACCCCAGAGGGTTAAAAATATTGAGCTTTGATGAACACAATGCAACTAATGTATGCAGCAATTTTTAGAAAAGTAGTTGAGTTCCATAAAAATGTTTTGAACGGTAGTTAGCGAAGCGCATGCCAAATATTTATCTCATTATCTTAACCATCTTTATACAGTGGCGTCCATCATTTGTATACATCAGGAAAAATCTACGTAACACAAATCCTACTAGATCCCTTTACAAAGTACTGAGTTATAGTAACTTACGAGGTTTAAAATGTGAGGGGGAAAAAATGTAAATACAATGTTTTGCTTATCTTTTAATTAGAAACATATCCAGATGGGGTGTTACTCTTGCTTCATCCTGTCCAATACCAAGACTTCACCACATCTAAAGGTAACATTACTGCTTCTCAGGGTGCCATATTGACAAATTAGCAAAAGAAGTCACGTTACGCATAAGGCAGTGAAAATGAAAAGTCCTAGAATTGTTGGTTACCGTAAAAGGTGAGATTCTTCATATCGCTGCAAAGAATTCAGCCTCAAGTACGGACCA
>CAAKHG010005706.1:2302-14733 GCA_901007715.1 Dactylopterus volitans
AGTGCAGTAAAGGCTGGGCAGAATGATCTAAAAATTAAAATCACGGCATAAAATGAAAGTTGGACAGTAATGGTATATATCAAAGTATTTGTGTTTTTTTTATAATTTCAATATAAATGCTTCCATGCATACTTCTATGCATACAATAATAGCATGAAGTTATTATTGTGACCTTAACTGAATCACTAGGACATATTAAACATAGTTATGGCAAGAACATTTATTAAGCAAAACTGCATTAATGAATCGAAGAATATACAAATACTTTTTAAGTAGCTTTTATTCCCGAAAACAAAATACATTAAAATCAATGGGAAAAAATGAAAATAAAACCTGACTTGAAGTACACCAAGACAAGATGCCATAACTCATACATAATGAAGCTCTCAAAATGCTAAACAATTCAAAGTAAGTAAATTCTTCAGTTACAGTATTGCAGGAATTGGCTTGATGGCTGCACAGCCATGAAACTTTTCATTGCAGCATATCAGTGTGCTTGTTGAAAACTCAGAAAACTACCTTCCCACCGCTGCTCAACAATATACTTAAAATTTGCAGAGGATACAATCTTTTGCTTTCCCCATCCTCCAGAACAATTACTTGAATTACCACCATCCTCCAACACAATTTGCAGATCAGAGTTTTCTGTGCTCTTAACTGCCTGTAGAACGTTTAGCTACTGATTTGTTTCAAAGCACAGCTACATAACATAGATCCTGCAACAACCTGGGGACTTGTCAAAAACATCGAGGCCATCTACCAGTGAGCATAGTATGCTCAAAATTCATACCGCAGGGCATATTTATACCGGCGTACTTTCAATACCATATATATACCACCTGTTCCTGGTTAAAATGAGGGATTCATAGGAAAAAACTGCTTAGTCACATCACTCACCTTCTGGTCTTCTTCCCATTGTTCTTTCTCTTCTTCATTGTCAAACATAATTCCTCCCTCGCCATCTTTTTTACCTGATGCAGACAATGTGGGGAATGTTACCAGACACACATATTCACATGTCTCAAACATTTTTTAAAGCCACAAGCTCTTGTTCCTTCAGGAGAATATTTGAGCTTGACTGTGGAGAACAATGTATTCAACAAGGAGTGACACCAGAGGCTTTGTTTCAATCTTTCATTCATTTCATTCGTCTGCTGATTAATGTTACCTTTTCCACGTGATAATCGAGGTGTAGAGCCCAAATGCTTCCTGTCATTGGCCCACTCATTGTACTTGTAGGATGGAGTAGGCAGGGGTGTGTCATCCGAGTAACGACCCCTGACTGACCTGAACTCATAGAAGAGAAAAGCAGCATTGATTTCAGAAAAAATATGCAATTCATCAAATTTGAAAAGAGGAATTAATTGTGAAAATTCACAAAAGCTTTTGATACATAAAAGTAAGCGTAAATATAATGCAGTCCCCAACTGACAAGATGCGTCACAAAGCTAAAATATATCAAATTAAAATAGACATGCCATAACTTTCTGTGAAACGTATTGGTACATTTGAAGCCAACTGATGAATACAATTAATTTTCATTCCATCATACTTTGTTTTAGTAAACCTTTTAACTACGAAAAATAAAATGAACTAGAACAGTTGCTTGATATATAGTGAGATATATTTACTATTTGAATATAAAATCAAAGTTGTGTACCTGTCTCTCCTCTCACTCTCTCGGCCTGAGCGATTACTTCGCTCTGAGCGGTCTGACTCCCTTGACGAAGGAGCAGGGGACGGAGACTCCCACTGGGAATGCCTCGAACTGCCAAAACCACTGTCATCCTCATCCCAGTTGGAGCGGGAGGGTGTGAAAGAATCTAAGTAAGAACAAGGCAGCTTAGTGTAACCAGTGAAAAAAGAGCTAATACATATGATGAAAATGATAAATATAAGCCACCTCCAGGGAGAAAATCCATCCATCCAACACTTTGGAGAAGGTATTCAGAACCACTATCCCTTCTACATTTGATGTTTTTAATCTATGTAAGAGATATACTCCAAATCCTGCCGGCATGTAAAAAAGCTGTAACTTGTAAGTCGCAGATCAGAGTTCTCAAGCCCCACTCAATTGATGAATCGACAGAAATAGTTCATCAAATCTATATAACGGAGAAGATAACACATTCCCACAGAGCATATCAGGGTAAATTTACCAGTCTGTGTTTGGTGTGATTAAACTTTATCAGGCCCATAAGACAAGACTTTATGTGATATGTAGGTGTAGTACAGTACATAGTTCTTTTTGGCACCAAAACTGACACTTGAAAAATATGATCAGTGGACGAGGGTAAGTCTTTCAAAACTGTACATTTTATAATGTTTATTTATTTACTATTTTTTTAAATTGCAAATCATTAGGAAACGCTACCTCTGGGGCGATGTTGTGGTGTGAGGGGCTCATCTCGCTTAGTCCCACGGCTGATGCGTTCTGAAGAGCCATCTCTCTGCGAGCGCTCACTCCTCTCACTGCGACTGTAACTTGAGTCTCGCTCATCTGTCAAAAACCAAGGACATTTGCTCTCAACAACAAGACTTTAAACGGATCTACTTATTCCTTTAGTATTCAATTAATTTACCAGCAAGCTCTCAGAATAATAAAGCAAGCAATGTCTTAAAACACTTGTATAGCCATTTACTGCCATTATTTGGAACTTGTACTGAATCAACAATAGTGGATTACAATTGTAAAAGTATTAAAGATTTCAAATAGCACTTCTACAACAAAAAGAACGATAATTAATCTTCAAGAATCACCTCTTTCACTCCTTCGATCTCTGCCCTTATCTCTGCTCCTTTCTTTGTCTCTTTCTCTGTTCTTGTCGTCTTTGGAGGAGGCATAGACGCCATGTTCACGTTTGTCTTTCTCCCTCTGCTGGTGTCGCCGACGGAACTCCTCACTGACCCCTCCGGGACTGGACGGCGTCTCAGAGCCAGTCATACGATACTTCCGACTGGCAAGATGAGAGAAAATATCACAGATTCGTTACAGAGGATTGAGAGTTAAGATAATGCCCCTTTAAAGAATAATCCAATTTAAATCACAGCAGTTTAAATGAGAAGTGCAGTAGAGTTGCTGCAGTTAGTAAACTAATCAATAAGACAGTGGTGTGAATATGAAATATTAAAATGAATGTAAAATGTTGATTATGTTTAAAAGAGAGGGAGCTCCTACTCAAAAGGTAACATTTTGTCATACCCATTTTTATGAATTAGAATGACAAAATATTAGGAACATCTCTCAGTATAACCCAGTACAGTTAGTACTGCAGCACCACAAATCGCATACTCAAAATGACCATTAAAATAAATCAAAGCCTTTGTCAAGCAGACTCAATACAAACTAATGAAGGAATTACTTATGACAGTATGCTGGATATTTCTTATATCAATAGTTTTACTGTTGTGGCTGATCAGTGTAAGTTTTGTTTTCATATATAATGATTTGGGTATTGCCAAGGGTACAAGGCTACATACATATATTCCATGCACCTATGGTTTAGGGCTGCAACTAACGATTATTTTGATAATCGATTAATCTGTCGATTATTTCTTTGATTAAATCGATTAATCAGATTTAGAAAAAAGTGCACAAAAATTTTATTTACATTGTAGGGAAGAGTAGAACAAGGAGATGAGATGGATACTTCATTGAAAATTACATATTTTAAATCAACTTTGCTGCTGATATTTGGCTGATACTGATACAAAAAGTAAATTAAAAACCATTAATGTGTTGGGCTTTTGGTTTATAAATCCCAAGAAGATGACCTCAAATGTCTTGTTTTGTATAAACCAATAGTCCACTTTACTGTTATAGACTAGAGAAACCAGCAAATATTCATATTTGACAAGATGGAATCAGAGAATTTGGACTTTTTCTACTTTAAAAAAAGCTCAAAACGATTAGTCGATTATCAAAATAGTTGGCGATTAATTCAATAATCGATTAGTTATCGATTAATCGATTAATTGTTGCAGCCCTACTATGGTTTATAGTTTTCAATAAAATACTCAAAAACGTGAAGCGCTGACACTTACCTTTCCTTCTTATCATGTCTGTTCTTTTCATCGTCTTCATCATCTGACCCAGAATCGCTTTTACCTTCCTCCCAGTCCTTGTATGAAGAAACCTTTGATTTCTTTCTATTTCTGTCACCACCACTCGCATCTTCCTGGTCCTTCACCTCACGCTCCTTCCTCTTCTGAGCTGCTAGCAGATCCAAGCCCAGCAGAGAGGTGCGAGGGGTAGGTGCCCGAAAGACATGTGGCGTTTCAGCAGCACTCTTCTTCTTTACTATTAGTCCACCAACTTGAGCAGCTGGGTCGGTGCCTTCCAGCCTATGCATGGACTCATCGTAACTCATTATCTGCGAAGGACATGGGCAAATATTTAAAATGAAAAATCTTTCTATTTGTGCATGTCTGGTATTTTGAGTTAAACAGGGCATTTCTGAAACCAGCATTTTGGTGTACAATATGCCATCCTAAAAGTGTTTGCTCTGTTCAACAAACAGTCCAAAACTCATCATCAACTCACAGCATTATCACACAAGGCAAACACTGAGTATTCACATTTTAGGGAAACTGCAGCAATTCTATTTACAAAATTAATTGGCTATGGGACTGGATTGCCTGACTGTTTGATTGGATAACTCTTTGATACATAAGTTTCAGTTCATCTTTAACCTTTACTAAAACAGAAAAAATGGAAAATTCATTCAGACTGTAACCGTCAAATGTATGTCACCATACACTCACACTAAGTCACCCAAAGACATTACTATTTCAGTTCTGTCTGTTGTGAAAAGATACTTATTGCAGCAATACAGCAAACCATAATCAGCCTCCATATTACAGATGTTTCGTCTTGAAATTAAAAAACTTAAAATAATATATCTGTATGTGCCAGATCTTATTTCATGTATACATTTATAGGGACATCATAATGTACATCACTAATCGTGTTAGCCAGCAAACAAGTTAATCAACTGCAGTCCTTAGGCGACATTTTAAAACCCTTTAAGTCATAGAAATAAAACTCATAATGGAGGTCCATTAACTCGGAAACAAAGCAACAGACCGAACAATTAGTCATTGTAACGAAATTTCTTTTTTCGTCTCAATGTGCCAGCGTCTTTTCGCTTTTGTTATCACGACTTTTTGTGTAAATTGTTTGAATAAGCATGAAAAGTAAACTAAAAATTCTGCATCTGTATGTAAACGTATGTCTCGTATTTAACGACAGTGAGACGAAACTTACCACAGAGCGCAGCGGGCATTAGCTAGCCTGCGTGCTATGGGTCAACTGAGCGGCCAACCACTCAATCTGTTTCTTTAGGAATCAATTCCACCAACTCTCGTATTAACTTCAAACACTTATTAACGGCTATGTAGTTTTAAATATCAAGAACCAGGGCTTGATCGAGGAAAACGGTCTCTAAACTGCAGCTTCCGTCAACACAACGCGTATGTTTACAATGAAGTAAGCAGCCATTGCTGTCCCAGCATCCAACGGGGTATCACACAAAAAAACAACACTCAAAGCTTTATTTAAAGGGAGCGATTGACAAAACTATTTTACAGCATGCGGGTGTCTCACAAAACCATTACTAATAGCAGGTTTGAGCAGGATTCTTATAAAAACTGTCAACCATTAAGATTAAAAAGATATCAAGCAAACAGTAAGTAATTGTTAAAAAAAAAAAAAAAAAAAAAAACGGCAGCACAAAATCCCACAACAGATGTTCTCAACCTGAGTTATGAAGGAGCCTCTGATACTGTGGGGATTAACTTGAGAAAAAACTTGAGTACCTAAAAATATATTGTAAGGCTGTAATTGGATGTAAGGACTAGCCTACTGGTCTCCAGCGAAAGATATGTTTTTTGTGCAATAAGGAGACAAAAGAATCAGACTTTCCATAAGTGCATTTGACATCAAGTAAATATAAAAAGCAAATCAAGATTATAATACAAAAGTGCAAATGAGATTAAAATGTACATAGATCTGTATCTTCGTCTCGTCTTGTCTTCTTCCAGGTCGTAGCAGTGGCCCACGCAGTGGTAGCAGTGGCCCACCATCCGATCCACATTGCACCAGACCCCATGGACAAGGGTCCAGCCACCAGTTGCTCGCCAACAGGCCCCTTCTACAGGCCTGGCTCCAAGGTGCGACCCCACTAACCCTCCAGGCAGGGCAGACCGTCTTTGATGTTTTTCTTCCTATATGCATCTTTATGGACCATTCTTTGTCTGACCCTTCACTCAAGACCGGTTTGCTATGGGAGGCCCTGCCAGGAGCTGCTGCACCTCACAACATAGCCCCTGGGATCATTAGGACACTCAGACCACTCCACCACGATAAGGTGATGATCCACAGATAATTTAGAAATTTAAATTATAATGAAAATAACCCAGTTTATTGCAAAAACAATACCACACTGAAGAACTGAAAACTGCGGCATTCAGCAAAAAAAAAAACCCTATTCAATTGCATTTTAAAGCATTTCAGTAAAATTCCTCCTTTTTGATTAAAAATAATTCAGTCACATCACAAGAAGTGTAATTTTATAGAAATTGATTTTATGGATGTTCTTATTAGTCTGTCTTTGACAAATTCATTTATGGAGATTGCAGCACCTTATAAGGCAATTACATTTTAGGGCTTAAGTATAATGTGCAAAAATATTAAAGGACTGTCAAAATCAGGTGGGCTCGTGGGGGAAGTTTGAAGCTTCTACAGCAAACAAGTATTTGTCAATATCTCCTTGCAAAAAGGTCTTTAAAAAGTCAAACGAGCAATGTTGTGGGCTGCAGAACATAAAATCAGGATTTAACATGCCTCGTCTGCAGCAATGTGAAAGGCAAGATGATTTATCAGTCACATGTACACTTTGCAGGGCCCCTATCAGCACAGAACATATTGCAGCAGCAGAGGACACAACTCAGTTTATTCCCTTGTGAAAAAATGAAAAAAAAGAACCAAAACCTGTATGATGTATTTCCCATGAGCAAATTCATTAAAACGTGACATCATATATCAGTGGGATTACAATCCCAAAAGTTTTTGAATGTGTAAACTGATTTATGCAGTTATGCTGTACTCTCTCCTCAGTCACTACAAGCCAGCAAGAAGAATTTTCAATACCATTTTCAGGTCATGCTTTACTTGTTAATATGATCGAATTGATTCCTGAATAATTCTGTTTAAATACTATGAACATATGCATACAATTGGAAATGTTTTCAAATGCTTCTGTCTTTGTCAAAATCCTTGGCGATATCTCTATGGCAAAAACCATAGACTTTATATAATTAAAAAAAACACGTATGCGCAAGGCCAGCGCACAGTTGACGATTCCATGATCAGCAGCCTTGGCAGTCTTATGATCCTCAAGTGGTCGATTTTGATTGGTTACCTGCTCAAAAATCACAGTTTCATTGGCCGACTGGAGTGGATGCGCATGATGGTGAAATAACATGCATGTCATTGGTCTATTTCCTATGTCGGCTGATGTTGCCCGGGTTTGGGGTGGTTTTAGATTTCGTAACTCGACATTGTTTTACATTTGTGGAACAAGCCCGGCGTTAATGTCGTCCGCCTACACGAGCATTGATCTAACCAGCCGTATTCAGAGCGCGCGTGAAGACGTAGCTTACTGGCGTTCTACTACAGCCATACCTGGCTAACAGAGGCTAACGCTTGCTAGCTGCTCCGTGTAGATTGATCACGTTGACGTTAGAATGGGCGAGGAAATCAACCATCACCCCGTCGATACCTGCGACCAACCGGCGAAGAACGCCAATGTCGAGGAAAACGGAGAAACGGCAGAAGGTGGTGTCAAATATTACACACGGGAAGATATAAGAGTACACAATATGTCCAGTGACACATGGCTCATCATCCACGATAAAGTTTACGACATAACAAGTTTCCTTGAGGAGGTAAGAAACGCATTGTTTCAGCTCGCTGGTAATAAGACAAATGTTGTTATAGTTATCGAAAGTCATCTAATGTCACTATCGCTTCCTGGAACGACTAAAGTTGCCATTGTCACGTCACCTCTTGACTTGTACCTGTTAATCATCGTCCTCGTGTAGGAATAGAAACGGCGAAGCCATCCAGCACACACAACTCTCCCACATTTGCCGAATTAAACTGCAAGCGGACTGCTAACGAGTACGCGGTTTTATATACGTTAACTGGAGTTATTTCAAGTTGCCGTGGGGCCAAACTCGATGACGTCAACAAGCCGCAGGGAGCCAACGTTTCTCGGCGTAAACTACAAAAGAACCGCGGGGAAGATTGAAGAACAAGTTTTCAAACTAGTTTACTCAACCAACAACTTAAACGCCAGTCAACTTACGACACACCATTTTCTCTATGGAATTGTTAATAGATAACCGTCAACGTGGCGTCATAAGCAGAACTTGTCAATGGACATTGACCCACTTGTACACGTCCACGAGCTTCGGAGTAATTTAGATCACAAGGTCATTAATGCTTAACAGAAAATGCTTTTCCCCCAGAAAATGTGTGTGTGAGTGTGTGTGTCATTTTCTGAGAGCTGAATGGAATCTTTGAAGCATTTATGAACATTGTTAAACAACTGCATTGGAACAAATGAATTCCCAAAAATATATTTATTTCGTGTACACAATTATTTCAGTTTGATTTCACAACTGTTTGTACGGTCTATAAAAGTGTGGTTGCCATAGTGATGCAGCTAAAAGCATGATAGGTTAGCATCACCTGCATCAGAGAAGTAGCTGACATCAGTGCATGTCCACTTATGTGAAATATTAAATGTCCTTCAAAAGCCGAATATTTTGATATGTCAATAGTTGCTGTGGCTTAAAAGAATGTTTAAGTTTAGCAAAAAAAATGTACAAAAAAGAACTGACTTGCACCAAAGCGTGTAAATTCATTTTTTTACATTTCTTTTTCTAGAAAAACCTTGGTATTAGAAAAGCGTTTAAAAGGTAGAAGAAAAATCGAAGCTTTCCCAACATGTCCTGAAAAAGTTCAAATTTTGGATATTTGGCCATTTTATGTAACTTAGTGTACAAAGTTACTTTGCATTACAGAAAATATGAATGCCCTCCACTTTCATGTTTTTTTTTCTTGCTGAATTACAGTTCCACTTTGTTGCTTTGTGCTTAAACTGGCTGTTCCTCCTAGTATTTCAGGTGCTGGGTGCCTCTATACCCGAGTGACATTAGATAAACCCATTTGTGCACTGTCTGGCTATCACTCCCTAAGCTGCTAAACATTTTACTCTAAAGGGGTTTTTACTTAAAAAAAAAACAAAAAAAAAAACTTATATTGCTATTTCAGTAATGTAAATGTTTTGTATTTAAAAGCATAAAATGCAAATTTGCTCCTGCTGTCGATTGTAGCCAGGTGCAACAATAGAAACATACAATGTCCCTCTTTAGTTTAGTTGTGTAGAAGTAAGAAGCAGCACAACATGAAAATACACTCAAGTACCTCAGTCAAACTAGTGCAGTACATGAGTAAATACACTCAACTGCATTTCACCACTAAAATTCCACATTAGTATTTTTCCGTAATATGCCTGTGATTTTGAGAGACATTAAAAAACCCTTTCTGTGATTTCAGCATCCTGGAGGTGAAGAGGTTTTGCTGGAGCAAGGCGGTGCAGATGCAACAGAGAGCTTTGAAGATGTTGGCCATTCCACAGACGCCAGAGAGATGCTGCAGCAATACTTCATTGGGGAGCTTTGCATGGTAACATTCTGCCTCTGAAAGCCCAACTTCCAGCACATCGTATGTTGAGATAATGTCAAGCTCCCCCTTTCAAATGTAGTACATTCGGCCAGAATCACCATATCTCTGTCAATAAAGTAGCTATCTTTTGCACATAAAGTTGCCTGACAGTCAGAAGATGGCATAATAATTTTTGTTTTGCATGCTTATCAGATTGCAGGCAAAGATATTCAAATGGGAACCAGCTTTTGACATTGTGTACCTAGTGGGAAAGTGTTGCATAATGCTGATTAAAGGTGTTTGTGCTTTTCACTCCCAGCTAACTTTCCGCCTAGCTCTCATATTTTGTCAAATCCTGTGTTTCATCCATCCATCATTAAGAAATGATTGTGACAATACTATAATAGGGTTGTCCAATTGAACTGGGCAAATCACATAATACAATTGAAAATCATGCAAGCAGGACAGCAAACACAAAATACTGTACGTAGTCTACATACATGATGGTTCAAAAATACTTGTCCTATGAACAAAAACATTAATGGATGTCAGAAGACTCAAAACAGACACACAGAAGTATTATTCAATAAAAAATGTACCTTTTCAATATTAAAACGTCATACCTCCTGGAAGCTGAAGCTCAGTGGAGCTGCAGAGCTCATTGGCCAGTTTACCTTTAAATGGTACTTTGAATTGTATTAGGTGATATAACACAAATCAGTTTATGATCAACAAAATGCTTTGACATGTTTGTTTTTTGTTGTTGTTGTTTTTTACCAACTTGGCTATAGTTTTAACTGTCAAGGGACAAAAAAAAGTCAATTTTTATAAAATGTGAGATAAGTAAAGTTATTTTGTCAAAGCGTTTCAGTAGTTGCATTACATAGTAATAGCAAATCTTCTTTCTTGATTGGAACAATACACTTGTAACTAAGACAGTATTACTTTGTATTTGTAAACAATAAGTTGGTTGGTTACACCTATGTCTAAGCAGGAATATTAATTTATTTTTGTTTATTGTCTTTGTAGGGTGACAGAAAAAAGGAAGATGGAAAGGTAAGCACCTTTGTCTAACTTTGTTAAATACAATAAAAAAAAAAGTTGGTGAATTAATAGTAATATATGTATTGTTTTTATAATGTGCGTGTGTCTGTCTGTCCCAATTTTCTGCTACAGGAGGCACATGTCACAAATTCAGGAAAGTCAAGGTCAGTCACCATGATGCTTCCTTGTGCCATTGTTTTCTGTCTTCACAATGAGTCTTTATGAACAGGTCAACTCCTCTGTCCATTTTTCACCTGGTTCTGTCTGTATTTATGATTCACATCTCAGTTCCTGAGACTGATTAGATGCACATCACTATATATGTTTGACGATATGATGCGTCTCCATACATTCTAAGGCGCTAATGATTATGAAAAAAAATCAACTCTGTTATGATTTGATGTGATACGGTAAGATATTATGCTGTCAGTACAGTGAAGTACTTCTGAATCTTTACGTTTGATTTTATTAATGCTTAAATCGTACTTTTGGATGCAAGAAGAAATTCTGAGAAATACACTGAATCCAGTAACAGGAGAGAGGGAGGAAAAAGGGACATTAGTGTTAACATCTTAATAGTGGTTCTCATTTACAGTAAACAGTCTTAAAAATGTTTTCGTACTGTATTTTTGCTGACAGATGAAATGATATTCTTTTCATGTGAATCCTTTTTATACGAGGTTTTGGAGTTTGGAGTTTCAAGGGTGCCATGGAAGTTCATGTTGTTATCTAAAGTCTTTGAGGTTGCAGGCGGTTTTGCTCACTCTCAAGTGACTCGATGGTCTCTCTGGATATGGGTCCGGAGATTTGTGACTATTTTACTGCTCTTCATTATGAATGCTCTCGTTCTCGTTCTCGTTCTCGTCGTCTTCCGCTTATCCGGGTCCGGGTCGCGGGGGCAGCAGCTTCAGGAGGGAAGCCCAGACGGCCCTCGCCCCAGCCACTCCCACCAGCTCCTCCGGGGGGACTCCCAGGCGTTCCCAGGCCAGGCGAGAGACATAATCCCTCCACCTGGTCCTGGGTAGGCCACGAGGCCTCCTCCCGGTGGGACATGTCTGGAACACTTCTAACGGGAGGTGTCCAGAAGGCATCCTGACCAGATGCCGGAGCCACCTCAGCTGGCTCCTCTCGACGTGGAGGAGCAGCGGCTCTACTTTGAGCGCCTCCCGGATGTCCGAGCTCCTCACCCTATCTGTAAGGCTGAGCCCGGCCACCCTGCGGAGGAAACTCATTTCGGCCGCTTGTATTCGCGATCTCGTTCTTTCGGTCATTACCCAAAGCTCATGACCATAGGTGAGGCTCGGAACGTAGATCGACCGGTAAATCAAGAGCTTTGCTTTTCGGCTCAGCTCTTCACCACGACAGATCAGTTGAGCGCCAGCATCACTGCTGACACCGCTCCGATTCGTCTGTCGACCTCCCGCTCCATCCGTCCCTCACTCGTGAACAAGATCCCGAGATACTTGAACTCCTCCACTTGAGGCAGGACCTCCTCTCCAACCCGGAGAAGGCAATCTACCCTTTTCCGACTGAGCACCATGGCCTCAGACTTGGAGGTGCTGATTCGCATCCCAGCCGCTTCACACTCGGCCGCGAATCGCCCCAGCAAGAGCTGGAGGTCTCGGCTCGATGAGGCTAGAAGGACCACATCATC
>CAAKHG010005707.1:1437-12738 GCA_901007715.1 Dactylopterus volitans
GAGGGAATTGAAAGAAAAAGAAACTCCTTTATTCTTCAGTACGCCGATTTATTTTTTTCCCCACCTAGACCAGACAGTCATGCACAGAATGCAGGCTTCCTAGTGAAATGGAGAAATGAGCTGCAAACCCCCCCCCCCCAAAAAAAAAAAAACATTCGCTAATGCCGAATGTCAAAAGCCGGTCTATAAATATGTTCATGAATTCCTGATGGTAAGGTCCTGTATTGCACCTTTTCCGACTCTGAAGACAAACAATAACATCCTGATGAATATAAAACAAATAGGCCACCAACATCTACACTCTTGCAAATGAGTTTGCTGCACTAAATTGAAAACATCTCCATAAAAACACATTTAATTTTCATCAACACATAACCTATTATGAGGAATCAGATGTGAAATTCCAAAAGGTGCCGTCAATTCAGTTATTTATTCTCCTACATAAAACTAATAATTATTCATGTGAGCTCCACCTTGAATAGTCCACCAAAAACTATTCATGGTATCTATGCACATTGTTCTTTTAGGTCTTTCTTGGAGTAACCTTTGAGTGTCACTCATTTGTCTTTTTTTCTGTAATTCTCTCTCCCAGGTTCCAGTGTTGAGATTTCAGGGGGCCCCCTCTATAACAAGGTTCTAAAAGCAGGTTAGAAAATGAGTACATCCAATAAAGAAGCATCTGCCCCCCCCAGTAATCTCACTGACCTGTAAGCAACCATGCCTTCCTTGCGTCACCCATTGAGGGGCTGCCCTCCCCAAACGCGGGACTGTTTTCGGACATAGATCTGGATGAAGAGCTTAACCTCACAATAGAAATGGCATTAGCTTGTGTTGGCTGTGACACAACAGAGTACATACTCGAGTGCAGGTGAGGCTGAATCCCCAGCTGATACCCACTGGTCCCGTAAGAGGAGCTGCGCAGCCTCGGATGACCTTTGCAGAAGGACAGAGCTACACCCCAGCTTTGATGATTTAGTATCTATCCCTCTGCCTTGCTGACAAGGTCGCAACATGGCTGCTGCGGATCCCCATAGCAACGGTTCCTTGATGACACAAGGAGCAGACTAAGAGTCAACAATGCAGCGTAACGGTGGTGGAGTAGGTGCTGGTGGACAGCCATGGGTGCTGCGGCGTGTGCGTCTTACCTGGCTCAGTTTCATGCTCTTCTTCATCCTGGTTTTCTTCCCACTCATCGCCCACTACTACCTCACTACCATTGATGAAGCCGGGGGTCCTGACAAGCGCATCTTCGGGCCTCGGCCTGGCGGTGAACTTTGCGAGGCCAAGCATGTGCAGGATCTGTGCCGCATCCGTGAGTCGGTCAGCGAAGAGCTACTACAGCTGGAGGCCAAGAGGCAGGAGCTCAACGGGGAGATCGCTCGACTCAACTTGCGTATCGAGGCCTGCAAGCGCAGCATTGACAGTGCCAAGCAGGACCTGCTGCAGCTAAAGAATGTCATCAGCCAGACAGAGCACTCCTATAAGGAACTAATGGCCCAGAATCAGCCCAAGCTATCTTTGCCTGTGAGGTTGCTGCCAGACAAGGAGGACCCAGGACTGCCACCACCCAAGTCTGCGCGCTCCTGCCGCCTGCGCACCTGCTTCGACTATGCGCGCTGCCCTCTTACATCTGGGTTTCCTGTGTATGTTTATGACACAGGATCATATCTGTGGGGAGAAAACCTTGACCCACTGGTTAAGCAGGCTTTTGCAGCATCTGTGAAGAGCAACATTTATGTAACAGATAACCCCAGCATAGCGTGTCTGTATGTGGTGCTGGTTGGGGAGCTACAGGAGTCCCCATCATCCCCACCACCATCTCCCTCAGATCTGGAGAGGCAACTCAAAGCCCTTCCTTACTGGAGATCTGATGGACACAACCATTTACTGATGCATCTTTCTAGAAAGTCGATGACACAGAATTTCCTGTATAATGTGAGCACAGGACGGGCAGCAGTCGCTCAGTCTACCTTCCTGGAGCAGCAGTACCGTGAGGGCTTCGACTTGGTTGTGTCCCCGCTGGTTCACGCCCTCTCTGAACCCAACTTTCTGGAGGTGCCCCCTCAGGTTCCTGTGAAGAGAAAATACCTCTTCACCTTCCAGGGGGAGAGGGTAGAGTCACTGAGGAGCAGCCTACAGGAGACTCCCCCTCAGTCATTTGAGGAGGAGATGGAAGGAGATCCACCAGCTGACTTTGATGATCGGATTATTGGCACCTTAAAGGCAGTGCAAGACAGTCACTTGGATCAGGTGCTGGTTGAGTTCACCTGCAAAAACCCACAGCCCAGTCTGCCAACTGAGTGGTCTCTTTGTGGAGAGAGAGAGGACAGGCTGGAGGTGCTCAAGACATCGACGTTTGCCCTGGTAATTGCTCCAGGTGATGGGCAGGTGGTTGCCTCAGCAGGCTGTGGAATGAGACTGTTTGAGGCTTTAGAGGTGGGAGCCATCCCTGTCGTGCTTGGGGATCATTCCAGACTTCCTTACCACCAGTTCATACGATGGAGTGAAGCTGCCATTATAGTCCCCAAGCCTCGTGTAACGGAGCTACACTTCTTGCTGCGCAGCCTGTCAGACAATGACATGCTCACTATGAGGCGGCAGGGCCGCTTTCTGTGGGAGACGTATTTCTCAACTTCAGAAAATGTTCTTAACACCATCCTGGCCAGCATCCGAACCAACATCCAGATTCCTGCTGCACCCATCAAAGAAGAGTCTGCACAAGAGATTCCTCACAAAGCAGGGAAGCTGGCAGGAACTGACGCAAACCTAGCGGATAATGGTGATCTTGATCTAGGTCCTGTAGAAACGGAGCCCCCCTACGCCTCTCCACGCTTCCTCCGCAACTTTACATACACAGCTGCAGACACATACAGAACATGGAACCGTGCTCCAGGACCTTTCCATCTGTTTCCCCACACTCCTTTGGACCCTGTCCTGCCCTCTGAAGCCAAATTCCTTGGCTCAGGTACTGGTTTCAGGCCCATTGGTGGAGGTACGGGAGGCTCAGGGAAGGAGTTCCAGGCAGCTTTAGGGGGGAACGTACCCCGAGAACAGTTCACTGTTGTCATGCTGACATATGAGCGGGAGGAGGTGCTGATGAACTCCCTGGAGAGGTTGAATGGATTGCCTTACCTCAACAAGGTAGTGGTGGTGTGGAATTCACCCAAGCCTCCCTCAGATGACCTGCTGTGGCCTGACATCGGCCTGCCCATAGTGGTGAGTGCTCCTGCGCCAAATTAATCTGACGTGAACAACAGTTGGTTATTAGAGTAGATTTATCCTCAAATTTAACAGTTGAACGGTTGATGGTGTTGGTCTGTCTAGCTGAAATGTTGGATGTCTCTTGGCCTCATCCATTCTGTCTCTGAAATTAATGAAAGTATCCCATAATGCCGCTGATGTGCTGGTGCAAAGTTTGCTTAAGTACATTACATTGCGTTGTTAGGATTAGCATTTCTTTGAAACTCTGCAGGAGCCTTTTCAAATTACCAGCAGCTCTACTTTTAAGTCTATGAAGATGTCTGACGTCCATGAATAATAAGATTTGTGCTTTTGAGTTAGACGTGAAGAAAATAAAATATTCAGGTATCACGACATTAATTTGTGACAGAAACTTTGTGGACGAAAGGTATGCTGAGAAGAGGATGTGAAAATTGGGCTGCCCCCCCTCCCTCCATTTTTTTTTCCATTTTCAGGTTATTATTAAACTGTATGATTTTGTGTGTGTGCTACTTTAATATTGCACAGTTGAAGAACTTGCAGGACCATAAAAAGCCGATGAATAAATGTAGCACTGCTGCAAGAAGCTGATTTTTATTGAACAATAAAAGTCCATCAGTCGATATTGACAAACATGTAAACTTTCCAAAAATTGTGGGTCGGAAAAAAATAGAATTCAGAATAGCTTGGAATGAAGCATTTGTCTAAAAAATAAAGCATTTGAGCAGGATTTTCCATGACCTTTTATGTTATACTCCTGAAAAGTGCTCTGACCCTGTCAAACTCATCTCTCGATTGTAGGTCGTCCGCACAGAGAAAAACAGCCTCAACAACCGATTTCTTCCCTGGGATGCCGTGGAAACGGAGGCCATCCTCTCCATTGATGACGATGCTCATCTCCGCCATGACGAGATCATGTTTGGGTTCAGGTCAGTGATGGTGACAGGATGACTTTGACCAGAGAGGGTCAGGCTTTACACCATTTTACAGTTTTAAATACATTTGAATGTTTCATTTTCTTGGAACGTTAAATCAAGGGGCATTATATGTGCCTTTTTTCTTTTTTTAAAAAGAGACTCTTTAATATCAAACTGAAAACCACATAATTAAGTCATCCTACCTAATCACAGATATGAAATACTCGTTTGCATAAATATTGTAGAGGTATTACAAGTCAATTAATTATTCATTGAAAAAGACAGTTTTAGATTTATTGACAATGAAGACAAAGAGTTGTAAGCTGTACCTTTTTTTTCCACGGGAGGTGAGATGTGAAGAAAGTCACCCGAAAAATTGCAGCGAAATAAAGGAAAGTAAAAATGTCCTAATTACACAGGAAGCATTACTTTCCCAAAAAGGAGCTGAAGAAACTCAACTCGAGATAATGAAATTCAAACATTGTGTGTGTGTGCTGCTTGTGTTTTTGATAAATTCCTCATGCTATGTTTAGATAAACTGAAACCTAAGACGGCGTTTGAACCAATTAAATGATCAAGTAGGCGGTTAAGTTATTTTTGTTCACCTTCACACCGTTACACCCAGATGTGTCTGTGACTCACTGCTGCTTTTCCAGGCAGGCAGAAATTTGTGTGCGCCCACACGCGAGGGTCATTTGTCATAAATTATTTCAAACTGGTCCAGAATGACCCAGGAATGTTTCCTCACCTGCATCTGACTGTGGTCTCACATGGGTGCATTCGAGGCATTAGACTGCTGGTCCAGATTTCTTGCAGTCTCTGATTCCGTGATAAGAATTCAAAGCGTCTGTTTGTAAATATTTGTGTGTAACCTTTCGCTTACATAAGACCACAGAACAGAAGAGATTCTGTCGTCTTGATCACAAGAGTAACAACCATAGCGAATCGCTCTTCAACTCGGCCTCGCCAGTGTTTTGCGGTTCCTTGATGACGTGGATTTCCGCTCTGTCTTGTGGCATCTCAGAGTGTGGCGAGAGGCCAGAGATCGCATCGTGGGCTTCCCGGGGAGGTACCACGCGTGGGACGTCAACCATCAGTCCTGGCTCTACAACTCCAACTACTCCTGTGAGCTCTCCATGGTCCTGACAGGGGCTGCTTTTTTCCACAAGGTGAGACCCTGAAAAATCAAACCTTTTTCCTCTCCTTTGCTTTGGGTGCTGCCTCGTGTCCGGGCCTCACATTCCTTCCTTGCGTTTGTGCTCTCGCAGTACTACGCCTACCTCTACTCCTACGTGATGCCGCAGGCCATCAGGGATATGGTGGACGAGTACATCAACTGCGAGGACATTGCTATGAACTTCCTGGTCTCTCACATCACCCGCAAACCTCCCATCAAGGTCAGCGATGGCGCATCAGCGAGCCCCCTCCGCAGGCGCTGTGTATTTTACGTTACTGCCCACTTTGCCTCACCATTACTCAAACTGACACATTCAATATTCCACACAAGTGATAAATCAAAAACACAATATCCAATCGGCGCATTGTGGATGATTTTTCTCCTGCATGTTTATTGGAAGGGCATTTATTAGCAGAGTGCACATTCGTGGCTCTGCAAATAATTACAGTAATGAAGCCAGGGAAGCTGTGAGAACAGAAATGTCTTTGCAGCTCTCAGTTCAAGTTGTTTTTGATTTATGGTGCGGTGTTAATGAATATTCAGGGGTGTTTCAGGGGGGAATTAAGAACAGCTTTGATGAAATGTTTTGCATGTGGGCGAATTTGCCGCCATGAATAAGTCTCAGGAATAATGAGTTTGGGGCAAGCTTTAATGTAGATGCCAAACCAGCGACAGGCTATACTTCTCTTTTTATTTACATAAGACAAAACACAATATGAACCACCTCGCCGGCGCCAAACATTTGGACCACTAAGCCATAAATCGCCACGTTCACAAATGACGAAAGCGCCTGCTCTCTCTTGCCCTGCCATAGGTGACGTCTCGTTGGACTTTCCGCTGCCCCGGCTGCCCTCAAGCCCTCTCGCACGACGACTCGCATTTCCACGAACGCCACAAGTGCATCAACTTCTTCGTCAAGGTGTACGGCTACATGCCGCTTCTCTACACGCAGTTTCGCGTGGACTCGGTGCTGTTTAAAACTCGCTTGCCACACGACAAGACCAAGTGCTTCAAGTTCATCTAGCACCCAGCTCAGCGGCAGCCGCGGCGGCATTCAGCAAGCGCTGATCGACAGGAGGGATGGGCTGCAGAATTAATGCACAGACAGGAGGTTTTGCTGTCAGTTTTTGCCCAAGTGGATAGAATTTACCCTTAAAAGCTGTCAGCCAGGGGTCTGAACTGCTAGCCAACTGAACATTATAAGAGCTGACGTCAAAAGGGGCTGCAGCCAACCAAAAAAAAAAAAAAAAGAAGAAGCCTTTTTTCAGTGGATGTCACCTCCCCCTTGCTCATGTTCTTTACTCACCAACCACTACAGACGCTGTTTGCACCTCTTGACGGCCCGCAGAGAAAAGATGGCCGTTGTACACAGTGTACAGAGACTCTCCAGGGAAAAACCCGAGCTGACATGTGGAGCCAACACTGACGGACTGATGTCAGGCTTCGTTATTCCCAGCAGGTTTCAGTTGGGAGGGCAGAAGGGGCGGTGGCAACAGTCGCCCCCGTGTTGTTGTTTTTTTGTTTTTACAGTTAAAACTGTACTTCTTGTACATGTATGTGAGAGAAGCACTGATGGTCAGAAGTATTTTATTGAGCAATTTTTTTTTTATTTTTATTTTTTTTTATTATGTCATTTAATTATGTGTAAGTCTCTTACACGGGGATGGACACTTTTCAGAACCTTTGACTGAGGGAGATGAGACACAGACGTCTTAGTCCGAGCAGAAGACAGGACCTGGACTGAAGAGTGAAGCAGGTCGGCCCGGTCACGTCCGCTCATGTGGTCAAGAAGGAATTCACTTCAGCAGTCACCATAATGCCTCCAGTTTGTCATTTAAACCAGCCACTGTTTTTGTTACACTCGCAGGCGCCTGCACCCTTAGAGGGTTTTCAAATGGCCTGTTTTTATGCTTGAGGTTGTTTTAATAATGTTAGCGAAACTGGCCCCAAGTCAAAGTAGTTATGTTCAAGTATCGATTATCCAGTGAACTGCAAGAAAAGGTCAAAAATCAGCTGCCAAAAACAAACGTTTTTGACTTTTAATTGATGTTGTAATCATGCATTAACTGTCCAGTAATTAAGCAAACTATTAGCATTATGAGGAAAAAAAAAAAGGTAGGTTTAATATATTGCCAGTCCTGGCTTTGGAACATAAGTATTAGATATGTCCTCCTATTTTCATGTTACATCCCCCCACCTCCTGTATAGAACTTTCCCGACACAGACTGAAACGTCACTTTACAGTGCCGCCACATTGGTCACTTTTTGCGTCTTTTTTTCCAAACAACTGCTTGATGAATGTTTTCTTTGCCAAAAAGGTACGATGTCTGCTGCTCTGCAGCATAATTAGGGCGCGCAGCGAAAGCTGGCTAAAGAGATGCAGTCTGGTACATCCACATCCACTCTGCATGGTACTTTACCAGGAGCCCAACCCATCACACGTCCCCATTCCAAAGTCCTTTATTTGACCGCAAGACAAATTCCTGTAATCTGAACAAAATGTAAGTAAGATACTCAGATAGGTTTATTCTATGAGATGCTTCTTTTTTTTGTAATAACTACAGCAAGTCCATGGTTCCTGTATATTTATTAAATATATTATTGAAAAGGAAATTTTTCTTTTTAATTTGATGATGACAACTGCAATAAAACGACTGGACACTGTAGAGTATTATCTCTGATTCTAAAGGGGTTCCTATCCAGTCGAGCCATCAGCTTAGTTCAGAGAAATGCTACGGGAAACTAGCTGATGCCATTTTCCACCAGAGGAGGGGTTTTTTTTCTTTTTTTTCCCCTTACAAGCAGCACCAAAGCAGACAAATGTGCTTGTAACATTGCCTTGTAGTTAGAAAGGTCAGACTACAACAGGGACGGCATAAATCGGGCCACCGTAACATCTAATGGAGACTCATTTCGGTGTCTTTGAAGCCCAATCTCGACCTGCTCCAGGTGGCTGCCGCGTTGCTCTCTGACCTCTGCAGCTCAAACCTAGAAATATTTTAATTGCGTGCGAGGGTGGATTCTCCAGGAGCCGGATTCCTTCACTGCAATGTGATTTCAAAAAAAAATTCTAGTTTTACATTTCTGTATTTGATATTAAAAAGCCAAAAGCCCTCACTGACATTTCAACTATTCTCTTTGGGGCTTCTCCCAAAGTGCCGGTCCAACTCAGAACCTGGCCTGGGGCGCAGACTGGCTCGGCAGGTATTTTGGAAGTTGGCGCCTCCCATTCTTGCAGCGCCCTCCCACCTCCCCCTCTCCCTCTGGGATGTGTGGCACAGCTGGTCTTCCATGGCTCGGAGCAGGAGAACGTCCTTGGAATGCCACACTTAACTCCGCAAGGTGGAGGCAGTTGTAAAACTCCGCTCCCGAGTCAGGGCGACTGTGGGCGGGGCCACACGCGGCCGCTGGACCGGGCTGACGGGCCGACACGCGGCGGCAGGCGCGCGACTGAAGGCCACATGAATGGAAATAAATTAAAAAAAAAAAAAAAAACATTGCTCAAAACATCATCTGACCGCGTCCTCGTTCTTTTTAGCCGCCTCGTCTCCACGACGCGTTCGTGGTGAAAACGTGCGCGTCTGACATCGCTCCAACAGGGTCGAGGAGGAAGACAAATGTCACACACACACACACACACACACACACACACACACACACACACACTCAGCGCTCTCCTGCCAGCAACGGGGAGGGTTTACTTTGTGTTGCTGAACTATGGGCGGAGCCTTCAGGCAGCCCTTTTTATTAGGGGGGGATTTTCTGACTCGTAACAGCTCTTTTCTGAGAGGGTTAAAAAGAAAAAAAAGACTGGCTCTGTCCCACATGAACGCAACGCCGGCATAATCACATTTATCACAGTTCTTGGTATAGTTTTATTCGTTATAGTCTTAACCCGATAATACATCTTCCATTCACTTGTAATGAGAAAATATGATCAACCTGTGTCTTCTTTTTTTTGTTGTTTCCTGCAATTCCACGTTTGCCGCTCCAGCCCTCCTCTTCCTCCTCCTCCTCCTCCTCAGGGCCGCCGGGGCGGCTCGCCTGCTCCGCCGGGTTTATTGGGCTGCGCAGGCTTTTTTTTTTTTTTTTTTTTGCATATCCCTCCTCAGCGGGGAGCACCGTGTTTCTACATGAATGAGCATGGCTGAGTCGTCAGAAGGCTGAATGGTGAAAACAGGCTCGATCTGTCTTACACAAGGAGCGGAGGGCCGCTCCTCGGTGCGCCGCGGCAGGCTCGGCCGGTGCGGGACGGCGAGAGGTCCAACCGTCTGGTTAGAAGTGGCCTCGGGTGCATAGTGTGTCCAGTTATGCAAGACCACAGTAAAAAGTGGGGGGGGAAATGTTTTTGCGTCGTACAAACCCCCGGAGACTCCCTTAAAACTGGTAAACCATTTGACTTGTCATTAAAAAAAAAAAAACATCACAACAGCGATGAATGGATCTTTGCATAATGTGCATGTAAACAGACGGTATGACGCGTAGCTTGTAAGCGCAGTTGCAGCACGTCTTAGGCCCTTGTTGTTGTTTTTTGTGTGTGTTTTATATTAACAGTCTTTTTGTTGCATTCTCTTTTGTCGGTGGCTACGACTGTTAAGAGAAATGTCTGGTATGCTGGTGGCAGCTGACGTCCAGGGAGGAGGGGGGGCTGGCTGGGGGTGAAAGGGAGGGGTCCGCTGGGGTCCCTGGACCGGGCTCTTTGGTCCAAGATTCCGAGATAGACGACGTGTCATTGGTTCTGTAAACGGTCACTGTGCATGCAGTCGCTTGGGCGTCACCGTGGGAACTGTTCGCGGCTCGTCTGTGGATGTGTCGGTCTGTGGAGTTGTGTTATCCCCGGTCTTCTCTGCCTGGAGCTCACGCCTCCTCTGATAAACGTCAGTGGCTTCGGAGTAAAAGGGTTTGCATGCAGCTCTGCGGCGCGGCTGAAGGCTGGGGACGCGCGCCCGGCCTCACACCTGCACCCAACACCACACACACACACACACATCACACTGCATCCGCCTGATGCTGCAGTGTGTGTGTGCGTGTGTGTGTGTCTGGATCTTCCTCCTATGTGTCGGTGAGCGTGTGCCAGTGGCAGATCTGCTGACCCTCCGCCTCTTTCATCTCCGTCCAGTGGGCCTGCTGCTCCTCGCTGGTGCTGTTGAGGCCCAGGGAGACCCAGCCCAGCCTCTCCCGGGGCCTCATGCTGCTCCGGCGGCAGAAGACCGACACCACCAGCGACACCTCGGACAGCTGGAAGAGCGCCACCTGGAACACGAAGGTCTCCTTGTAGGTGGGGTTGGGCTGGCCGCGGCACACCGCCGTCTTGCACTTGGTCATCTCCTTCCCCTTGGAGTCCAGCATCGTCAGCTTCACATAGGTGTCTGGAGGAGGGACGGGAGGGTGGTGAGAGAGTGCCATCAAGTGGTGGGATGGATGTATTGCAAGAGGCGCGGCCCGCAGCGGGCAATGGGACGCTCGGGACAGGAAGAGTCTGGACTTTTGAAAATCAAGTTCTGCACATTAAAATGTGTTTCTAAAAGATGATTGAAATTACAAAAGATGAATCGCCTCTACTCTTATGGAACCATGAAACTGAGCGAGCGCAAGATGGGAGAGTTTCATTCCTCTGAAGTGTCCTCAGATGCATAGTGTGTCCAGTCATGCAAGACCAGAACCCCCCAGAAACTCCCCAAAAACTGATAAACCACGTGACTTGTAATAAAAAGCAAATAAATGAATGACAGAATTGAATGGATCTTTGCATAATGTTGTGCATGAAAACAAACTGTATGATAGCTTGTATGCTATGCTTAGACTTTTAAACAGGAAAAGTCTGGACTTCCGCACATTAAAATGTGTCTCTAAAAGAAAAGTGAAAATTACAACAGATAAATCGTCTCTATTTTTATGAAACTGTGCTTTGAGGTATCAGTCTCTTATGTTCTCGGATTTGTTTTATGGTGCGCGGAACACTGGGGGGGGGGGGGGGCCTTTTCCCCT
>CAAKHG010005707.1:12758-27076 GCA_901007715.1 Dactylopterus volitans
TTTTTTGGGGGGGGGAAAATTGGGGGGGGGGGGGGACCTTATCTCCAGTCTGAATGCTAAACTAATATAACGGCTCCATGTTTGGGTGCAGTCGTGAGTGGCATCCATCTGTCCATCAAACTTTCAGCGAGACAGCAAATTTCCCACAAAAAAAAAAAAAAACTTTTTAAAAGGTTTCAATAAAAAATGCCAGTTCTGAGAGTCCCACAAACTGGTCACATAAGCTAAAGACTCCATTAGAGTTCAGGGAGAAAGCAATGTTGAAATTTAGGTGAACGGGCCCTTTAATGTGATATTATATAAGGAATTTCTGCTGTCCGGCACAACTTTTTTTTATTTGGTCTATTCATGAACTGATGGAACTTTTAGGACTTTTCTAACAGTGGTATAATCGGCGAGCGGTTGCTGCTCTCTTACCTCTCATGATATAAAGCTGTCCCCCTACGAAATGTTTTATACAACAAAACAGGCCGTCTGTCGCACACGCCACAGCACACAAGGTCAGAGAGGAAGAGGAAGAGGAAGAAAAAGAAGAAGAAGAAGAAGAGAGGAAGCGGTCAGAATCCACAGTTTAAATTGTGATATACATACCAGAGTGCCAGCGCTTATGGGAAATGAAAGTGACATTCCAAGATCAAAAAATCAAGATATACTTGATTTGTTCTTGAGGGACAGATTTGATCTGGACTGTGCATTTCCACTATAAAGGAATACTGCTTCCAGTATTTGAAAATAGTGTTTTGGTTACATGCTGCTGGAAGTCTCTCGTTTGCTAAAACAATTGCCTGGTGCGTTATTGGGAGAATTCACGAACTCAGATCGAAGGACACTTATAACATGGCAACACATTTTTTTTTTTTACTTACTGACGGGTTTATCGGATGCTGTGGTTTTGAAGTGGCTCCCCTGGACGACCTCGGCAGACAATCTTCCCGTGGCGGAGTTGTATATGAGGCCCAGCAGGATCTCCGGTGTGGACGAGTCCTCGGCGGAGCGATAGGACAACGCTCCGGCGCTGCGAGACACGCTCACCACGGAGCTGCAGCCCTGGCCACACAGGACAGGACAGACTCTAAAATACACACATATGATCACTTACAGGGTCAGATACAATTAAATGATGTTCGATCGAATCGAACATCATTTTATTTGGATTTGTTTTTATTTCATGTTTATCTGTTGTATTGGCGGTTTGTTTGTTTGGTTGGAGGTGCAAAAACTATCCGCCTGAATTTAAGCAGGCGTGGTGGGTGAGCTGCTCAGTCAAATATACAGAATGCCCTCAGGCGTGTAGTTCTTCACAGTGTGACTTACAAATGTAAAAAAAATATTATTTTAAATTTCACAGCCATAATGCCATAAATGATGGCATTCTGGCCTTCACGTTAAGAGAATCTGCTTCCTCTTCTTTTCCTCTTTCCCTTTCGGCTTGACCCTATTCAGGGGCGCAGCAGAGAATCGTCCTCTGCTCTTACTCCAACCACCTGCAAGCAGTGTTCGGGCAGCAATTAGTTATATTTATATGTAGCTAATAGTTACTTCTCCCCAAAAAATAACTGAGTTAGTAACTTAGCTGCAGTATGATGAAAGTAACTAGGTAGCAGAGGAAGAAACTAATGCGTTACAATTTTAAACGGTCAAATATGCTTTTGATTACCCCCCTTTTACTGGGACTTTAAATTCAACTTTAAGATCAATCATTTATATTAAAATGAATTTTAAATGCTCAATTAACTAAATAGACACTTAATAGAATCAATTATCAAACGAAAACATTGTATACTAATCTGCACTATTCTGATGCTGCTGTGGGACAATGTGAGACAAACCGACATGGAGAAACACTTTGTTCCTGTCAGAATCATGTTTCACGTTTACTTTCTTGCCTTTTCGTCTCAATGAGGGAAAACTTATGTCTGTACTTCCAGTTTAAAAATGTCACCTTTGAATTATCTGGGCTCGCCGTTGGTGAGTGTCGGTCTTGATCGTTTGTGATGTGTGTGTGTGCGAGTCTGTCCGTGTGTGTGTGTGTGTGTGTGTGTGTGTGTGCCTGTGAACAACAACCGCTCAACTCTCCCTCTGGTTGGCTTACCATGAAATTTCGCTCTACCATAGCCAATCAACATCACTTCCACCGTTGTCCCGCCCCTTCCCCGCCCGCCTCCGTGGCTGAGAGCCTGGTCAGCTTTAATGAGTTTAGTTTTTGTAACGCAGCGCATTTTATTGTCAGAAACGGTAACAGCGTTATAACGATGAAAACAGTGACAATTTTGACTATATGGTACTGATAAAAGTAACACCATGAGTAACAGCATTTATTTGTAACGCTGTTATTCCCATCACTGTCTGCAAGTGTTCCCTCACTACATCCATGACCCTCCTCTTTGGTCTCTGCCTCCTACCTGGCGGCTCCATCGCCACAATTCTTCTACCAATATATCCCCCGTCCCTCCTCTGCAAGTGTCCAAACCACCTCAGTCTGGGATCTCCAGCTTCGTCTCCAAACCTTCCAGCCTGTGCTGCTCTCTCTGATGAGCTCCTGCCTGATCCCGTCCGTCCTCGTCACTCCCAAAGAGAATCTCAGCTTCCTCACCTCTGCTACCCTCCAGCTGCTCCATCCCACCTGTAATCTCTTCGCCTCTCTTTTACTCCGAAAATCTGATCCCAAGTACTTGGACTCCTGCGCCTTCTCCACCTTGGCTCCTTGCGACCTCACCATCCCACCGGCCTCCCTTTCATTCAAAACATGTACTCCGTCTTGCTACGACTGACCATTCTTCTTCTCAGGCCTCCACCTCTCTAGGTTCTCCTCCACCTGCTCCCTACTCTCACTGCAGATCACGATGTCACCTGAAAACATCACAGTCCATCAGACTCCCGCCTGCCCTCATCTGCCAATCTGTCCATCACAAGAGCAAACAAGAAGGGGCCCAGAGCCGATCCTTGATGCAGTCCCACCTACACCTTCAAGCCTTTGAGAATCTACGAAATGACATAAAAACAACATTCTGAGGTTTGATTCAAGCTGCAATTTGTTAACAACTGTCTAAAAGGTTGCCTTGGAATTCTTCATCGACATCCATGCTCTGCAGATGATTCATCCCGAGCCCTTCGTCATTGTCACACTACCATGAGGCTGCCATTTGTTAGCGTAGCAAAGGACTTTAGGTTTTCACCCGCGTCTGTTTGTTTGCAATTTTTTGTTGGCTCCGGCTTCTTAAATGTGAAGAGTGGCTGCAGTTTCATTGCCCTGTGTGATAAAAATTGAATGCTGCTGGGCTCTGGGCTGCTGATTCGACAGAGCACGCGTGTTTTGAGAAGCGGAAGCAGCTCTGCAGTGGATGCGTTCGTCGCTGACCCGACACTCCATTCAGACAGAAAAGTGCACAGTGCAGATAAAAATTCACACAATGTTCTCACGGTGAGTTCAGAGCCGGGATCCAGGGTGACAGGTAGAGCGATTTTGCCCTGCAGGTTGAGCTTAGTCAGGTAGAACACTTTCTCTCCGAGGACTTTCTCTTTTTTCATCCGCCTGATGCTGTAGAGGCGGAAGCGAACGGCGCAATCCCCCAGCGCCTCCTGTTCCACCCTGGAGAACTTGAATGTTTCCGTGAAAACGGGACACGGGCCCTTCTGGACGCCGGTCTTGGCCCGCTGCTTCTTGGTGGGCAGCAGGACCAGGTGGACCTGCCACGAGATGTTCCCCGTCTGCTTGAGGGCGGGGATGTCCGTGGCCGCGGTGACCGTGACGGCCAACCACTGCTCGCTGGAGTCGTACTCAAAGGCGACATCCAGCGTGCCGTATTTGGCGAGTGGCTCGGGCTCGTAGGCTGAGGGCAGCTGAGGACCTGAACTGTCCTAAAAGGAGACGAGCACCAGGACCAAAAAGAAGTCACAAAATGAGACAAGTTGACAGTAAATAATGATGCTGCCACCGCTTACGCTGACTTAAACTACACTTCCCTTTCTCTAGTATCTAAGTAAGGGTGGCTAAGCATGTAAGTGTTGACTTACAAAATAAAACACAATAAATGAAGTCCTGTGACGAGATTAGCTTGTCGTAACAGACAGTAAAGGAGAAATGTGACTGAGCAACTAAAAATGATCAAGATTATTAACCAGATTTTCACCAGTTTTTTCACATTCAATAGTCGGCAGTAACAAATATGTTTTAGTTTTGTAAAACGTATTTCTGGCAGCTGAGTGAGTCCTCTTCAGTTGAGGTCAAAATTCTTAAGAGAATTGCATGGTACTAATCCTGCAAAAACACGAATACACCATATATTTATTGTTGCGAGACTTTTTGTATTGAGATAAACATGAACTAAAGGGCACAGGCAGTCTCAATAAAGAATGACAAGCCTTTGCGCCGAGCATAGTTAGACATGCAGAACTCCCATGTCACCTCTGGTCCGAGTACAGCGGTGCTGTCGCTGGGTATGTCCTCCTCGCAGCCTTTGTTCAGGTAGCTCTCAGTGTCCTGGTCCACGCTGGCCTCGCTGGAGCAGCGGGGGCTGTCGCCGCGGTGAGGGGGGGAGCCCCGCGGCGCGCCTCGCTCCGAGCGCGAGCGGGACGACCCGCATGCCGCCGAGTCCTCGTCCTGGTACGGAGGCGGCCGCAGCTCGCTGACGGAGGAATCCTTCTTTATCCTCTGGATGTTGTTGGCTGTTTGCCCAGCAGTGACAGAGAGGAACACGGAAGAAGAAGGAGAGGTAACATGATATGGAGGCCGACCGGGTCTGTTACACGTTACTGGAGACATACTGGGATCTGCAGACACGCTCATTTGCAACATGTAATCTGCTGTGGACGGAAACCCACACGAGTGCGGACCTGCTTTGAAACCCTTCCCTTTAAACGTCTCTTTAAACATGCAAAATATGTCCGTATATCATTGTTTGGGTGCAGTATGGCGCTGAAGGGAGCCGTTGGTTCGCTTCACTTTCTGTACAAACATGTGGACACGCTCACCCTGCTCACTGGAGGCCTCGCTGATGTATCCTCCCTGCTCATTGGACGGTTTGCTGCTCCAGGCGGCGGCCGAGTCCTGCTGTCCCGCAGCCTCCAGGCCTCGGTCCTCCTCGCTGTCGGATAAGAGTCCCTCTGGACACAACACAGGGACACCGCGTCTATCTCACAGTCGCATGCTGGGAGATGCTGCGATCTCAAGAGTCAAGAAGCTACTGAAACTTTCAATCAACTTTCCAGCAAGGTGAAGTTAAGAGTAAGAGTATAAGGTGTCGCTGAGGAGACTGAAAGCAAAGCAGCGGAAATACAAGCAGTGGTGGAGAAAAAGAAGTAGCACGCCATCTAACCTTGGTTGCCTTTGTTTTTCTTCTTGCCCTTCTTGTCTTTCTCCTTCTTTTTCTCCTCTTTGGGGGCTTTTTTTGATTTCTTCGAGCCCCTCTTTGACTTTTTCACCTTCTTTTTGTCCGACTTTTTCATTTTTGAGGAGGATCCAGAGGGCTCTTGCTCATCATCTCCTTCCCTCTCAAGGCTGTCCATCTCTTCTTCTTCTTTTTTCTCCTCCTCATCCTTGTGCTTTTCCTGTTTTGACGAGCTGCTTTGAGTGTCAGGCCCGGCTGGTGGGGGAGCTTCGGAGGACTCATCGCTTTTCTCCTGAGCAGCCGGCTGCTCTCTGCTCTCGCTGGCTCTTCTGTCATCTACACTTGAGCCGTCTGTTCTCTCTGCAGCATCTTTGGCCTCCTCCTGTCCCTCCAGCGAATCCTCCTTGTTTTGCTGAGACTTGGCCTCTTTCGCCAGCTGCTTCTCCCTCCTTTCTTGCCTCCTCTGCTCTCTCTTCTTCTGCAGCTCTATTTCCTCTTCCTTCCTCCTCTCTTCCTCTGCTAACTCGGCCTCCGTCTTTTTAACTCGCCAGCAGCCATCCCTCCATTCCCACTCCAGCACACTCTGAGTGTACTCAGCCTCTGTTGCGTCACTGCTTGGGTTGTTTTTAGAGCTTGAGTTGCCTGGTTCGGAGTCTCTGGTCATTTGCCACATGCTTTTGCTACAGGCCTTCCCTTCCTGCGCTGTGGAAGTCTGACCGCCCTCCTGGCCACTGGCGCTCTCTCCCTCCTCCTCCTCCTCTTGAACCTTGTTGATGATAGTGGTGACCTGCTCAGTCAGCTGGTCACTGACAGCGTAGGTGACGTCGCTGACGGCGTTGGCCAGGTCATCCACGCGGCTGCTGACCGAGTCCAGGATGGAGGAAATGTTGACAGATGGGAGGTTCTGCTGGAAGCTCTTGAAGAAGGCCATCGCTCAGCCGGGGGTTCCAGTTACCACGCCGACTGCTAGATTACCTCGTCAGAGGCACTGACATGGACATGTGGTCGTTAACGGGATGTGTTGCCAGCATCACAGTGTGTGTTTTCTCACACACACACACACACACACACAAATATGAGCAGCTAAAGATGCACATTTTCACACACAATGTTGATGATTTTCTTTAAGTTTCAGGAACAAACTGGCGACAAGGTCTGATGACAATGTTATTCCTCTGTGGTTTAAAAAAAAATTCCATCATGACCATAAATATGGACACTGCGTACAGTGTTTCCTTTACCTGAGTGAAGAGAGTATATCAATCTTTAATCCCAAAAATGACGTTTTTTCGTTTTAAAGTTATGTGCTGGCATGCTAGGAACTCGTCCAGCTTTTAAGGAAATTACTAAGCCTCTCTAACTGATTGTGAACCCTAAACGTTTATGTTTCCAGGAGGAACAAGAGAGCTTGAACGCCACAGACAAATGGGGAGCTGAGAGATCAAAGTTTTTTTTATGATGATGATATCACTACCATCTGCATTTTTCAGGGGTAAAGATTATATTTTTGCTTGTATAATAATTATTCTTATCAATATTAAATAAATTATTGTTATTATTTACATCATGCGTTATTTAAATGACATTCTTGTACTAATATTCTAATATTTATGTTATGATGATTTTTGATCAGTATGATGATTTCGTGTTTTACTCATGTTTATTTGTGATGATCTTAATAATAATAACAAACTGTTTGTATCACAACACAATTTCTACCTGCTATGACATCTTTTGCTACACGAATTATCTACATGCAGTATATCCCTGTCATGCTTTTAATTTCTACATACTATTGTTACCATTCATTGTATCATAATCATTATCAAAGAAATACAGCATGTTGATACACATGATATTGTATGGAGATTATATATATATGGTGTTCTCTTTTGTTTAATAATCACTTTTTTGCCAAGTTTTTTGTGATTTGTAGCCGCGAGAAAAGAAAAATAAAGTGTCAGTGTCAGCTTTAGTCTTTGTTACCTCTCCTTTGAAGGAGAGTATTCGTCTTCATCTGAAGCCCAATTTCCGGAGGTGTAATAGAGACAAACAAATGCGATGATGAAGTCGACTTTACGCAGCAATTTGCCAGATGTGCAGAGGTGTGAAAGGCCTCTTCTCTTCATCTTCTCTTTCATGCTCGCATTCTTCATAGAACTACGTCTATCACTTCCTGTATGTGCAAACAATTGGACAGCCGCACTGAGTCTGAGGAGAGCCTAAACGGCGGAGTGCTGCATTATCCACGTTTGTGTGATTCATCGTGTGAGGGAGTTCTTGTGGTGAGATCAGGGAGGCAGTCAGAAAGATGCTAAACCAGCAGGCTTCAATTGCTACAGCAACTTTGGGGCACGTTAAATCACATGTCTTTCGCCACTTGCGATCACATTTGGCGTTTTTCATTACGCTGCTAGCTTTCCCCTGTCCTTCCCCTCCTGTGACATCATTCTTCCTCTGCCATTATGGAAGATTATCCAATCACTTAAATGCACCTGGAGGCCACGAGGATCAAGGAGAAATAAGCCATCTGAAGGAGCAATGAAACACGGATGTACAGTATCTACGCTATTGAATTTTTTTTTTATCAAGTGATGCAAATGACGCCCAGAAGAAACCACGTGAGGATGATGCTGCTGAATGAAGGGTTTTCCTCTTCGCTCCACGTCCTCGCTGTGAGAAGCTGAGGCGCCAGGAAGAGACATGAGTGATGGAAGCTGGGAGACACGTAAGCATATTGAAAAACACCCACAGACTGCCACTCCTGACAAGACCACTCCCACAAGGTTACACAACACAACTGTTCAGGCCTATGACTCCCCGCTCGGCCCTCCAAAACGGAGAGAGAACCACTGTGAGTTTTTAAATGGACTCCCCATCTTTAGAATATTTCATTTGGCTGACGTGGCACGGCTGAGTTTAGTCATTTTATATCATCTAATGCTCATGAAACGTGGAATATTGATACTTTGAGTAGATGTACATGATGACAATGAAAGGGCTATTATCAGAGGTGTGCTGGTGTATAACAGGTAGCACCCTACCAAAGAATCATTCTTCAAATTATTTTTATTACCTGTTATCAACAATACTTATTCCTTTTTTTCTGATTCACATTTATAGTGTAACCTTCTCACCTTAAATGCTGTATTTTTGTCTTATTTATATTTATCCTCATGATTACCGTTCAAAAAGAATACTAATTCCTTTTTTTAAATTTTTATGTTGTAGCCTCCTCACCTTACATGCTGCATTTTACGGTTTTTTTTTCTTATATATTTTTATTGTTGTTCTACTGTTATTCTCATTTCAAAGCACTTTTGGGTCAACGCCTGTCATATGACCTGTGTTACATAAATACATTTGACTTGGCTTGGTTATCTGCAACAAGACGAGTGTAGTTACTTTATGTGCAAACTGTAAGCTGCGTCCGTGTGTGTGTGTGTGTGTGTGTGTGTGTGTGTGTGTGCGCGCGTGTGCGTGCACAGGGCACAGATGCTCAGGTGGAGCTGTGAGCGAGTGTGTCTGGTACCTGGCTGGCCGTTCTTATAGCCACTGAGATGTGACAGCTCGTCAGGACTCTCCACTGACAGCTTGTTGCTGAGGTAAAGAAAAAACAGAGCCATCAATGCCATGAAGGCTGCAATGGAAGACAGGACACCCAGAAGCTCAGGAGAGACTGAGGAGACAATGAGAAGAGGGAAGGAAGGAAGGAGGTGTGGAAGGAACAGGAAAGGAAAAAGAGAAAATCGTAAATTAGACAGCGATACATGAGATATTTGAACAGTGTCTCTAGGACTGTAAACATCTCTGCTTTAACACCACAGATAATTCCACTTAATGATAGGGAGCCTGTTTTTGGAATGAGGCTCCTCCAATTGCGCCTTATGAGGGAGGAATTAGCTGCTGTACTTTAAAAACAAGTCAGTGTGTTTTCCACTTCAAAGGCTCAGCAGATACGATCTACAGCGCTGTATGTAGGCCAGCCGTGTACCATGTAACCAGGCAGCCCAGTGAAGCTGAGTGCTATTTTTGTGAGAGCCTCAAAGGGCCTGAGTCTAACTGAAATGTAGACTCAGTAAACCCGGCGAAACCACACAAGGCCTGTTCTTAATAGCCCGTAACACACGCGCACCACAACAACTGAGGAGAAGGCTGTTGTGAGGTCTGTTTGTTTTCTTTTCCAAACATGCGCAGCAACGCTTGCATGTCGGTCTGCATTCAGTCAAGCAGCGAGTGTTCACGCGAGGTTGTGAGGGGTGATCCGGTCCGCTCGTTGGCTGTGGAGCGCTCCTCGATGCTCACCGCTGACTCGCAAGTCTTTGTCCGTCTAGAACGGCGAGATTCGCTGAGAGGCGTGACACTCCGAGGGACTACAGGGCCATCTGGTCTAACTCTTCTTCTATGGTTCAACTTCTCACATAAATAATTCCATTCATTATTCACGTGAAAAATATTAACTTGTGCAGCTTTTCAGGTGTCACATTGGGTCCCTCTGTGATGTGATAAATTGTGTGTTGTTGTTGTATTTTTGTAATATGTGATTTGTGTTTGTACTCTTTGGCACCCCGTTTTAGCGCTCCATCTTGGTCAGAACACGACTGAAAAAACTGTTTTAATATCACAGTAATGCCTTTCCAGGTAGAAGAAGGCTGAGCCAGAAGTGCGAGTGCAGACCTTCGTCAAAGCTCACAGCCACGTCTTCTATAGTGCGTAGAGTAAAAAAGCAAGCCAATGGGGAGCCCAATCCATCAGGCACATCAGTAGACACTCTCCCTGCAAATATCCACAAATCCATGTCATATTTCCTGAGATATGAGTGGAAATGCAATCACTGGCCCTTGCTGAAACTCAGAAAATCAGCCAGGGAGTTTGTGTGTGCTCCTCCTGATGGCAACAGAAACAGAAAAACCGCACCAAAAAACGTCACGTCCTTGGCAGGGACAATCAGTGGAACGAAGCAGTGGCGCATTATGGCCCAAATGTAGCAGCATGTGGTTTGTAGCAGTCGCTCATCTCAGAAGCAGCTGCTGATTAGCATTCAAAACCAATCGAAATGACAAAAGAAGGAGAGATTTGTTGTTTTTTTTTTAAAAAAGGGCCTTTAACTTTCTTTAACATTCTGACTGCACACCGCGCTGACTGACATGGCAACAGGCAGAGACCACCAGTGTGTGACGACCGCCAAATCGATGAGGCCCCCTCCGCCCCCCCAAAAAAAAGAAAGGGCAAAAGTAGTGGGCTTGAGATAAGGCAGCGACGCGGCGGCAAAGGCTTACCTTCTCTAAATGAGCATCCTCTTTAAAGCAAGCGGTTTCCTCTGCTTTAGACAGTAAACAATCTAAGTGGAGGGGGGAAAAAAAAAACCCAAAAAAAAACAAAGCTGTCCTACTCTGGAGTAATCCGACATGTGATGAAGCGCTCGCTCTCGCTCGGCCCGCCGGGGCTGTGCGTCAGCTCTCACTGCTGACAGCTGTGTTGATTGAGCCAGCGTGACCTCCGCAGCCGGCAGGCGCGGCCGAAATGAGCGGCGCTATGGCCCCCGCGGCCCCCGGCATGTATTGACACTTCATACTTGGTCTGTAGATGTCGACGGCGGCTGAATAATTTAGACACCTGAGGAAACCTGACCCCTCTTGTCAATGTACACTGGAAAAATGGAGCGGCAGCGAGCCGGCCCCCGAAACAACCCACCTGCTATTCTCTATACAAGACTCGCCATATTCCCCTCAACCTTAGTGCCAATTAAATCTCTTCCCTCCATCTTTCTCTGGCTTTGTGGCTCCCCTTGTTCACCCTGTTGCATCCTATCCTGGGTGTGTGCGTGTGTGTGTGTGCGTGTGTGTGAACAGAATAAACAAGAAAAAAATACAACCACATAAATCCCTTTTTTTTTTTTTTTTTTTTTTAAATGGTACGTGAACCGAGGCTGAACTCGGGACTCTGTGAAGTGAGCCTGGGGATTCAATTTACTTTTTTTTTTTTTTTTCCTCCAGAGGTAATGACTCCAGCAAGCTAACAAACATGAAAACACAGCCCCCGAAGCATTCAGCGCCAGAACAGCGAATGAATACCAACCTCAGGAGAAACACAAGTTCATTTCCATGGAACGTTCTTGTCAATTAAAAACCGGGGTGAAACCAATTATTCCGTCATGTTTCCACATTAACGGGACGCAGATGGAGATGCCGCTCTCGTTCACTCGACTCGTGCCGATGACTTATCGCATTTTCATGCTCTTCTACCCGCGCACGCTTTAACTCCGCTGCAGGAGAGGACGTGCTTGTTTGAAAAAAAAGTAGGTTGGCAATCTGGAAACGTTGCTTACACATGGGCCTCTGGTACGAAACAAAACCTCGGCGCTGAATAAATCATGAACACACAGCTGCTCTCTTTTGCTGAAGTGAACTTAAACTTGATATAGCATGCATAATTCACGCCTCGACATTATGTTTTTGAAGTCTACGCGGAGACACTTTCTATATGCCAAACTTGATGAGGAGCAATCCCGCTAAATTTTTGGACGCGGAGGTGCTCCTGCTTTTTGGGTTGTTTTTTTTTTTGTTTTTGTTTTTTTTTTGCAAGTGGAGAACCAGACAATAACACACCCAACAACGTTCTCCCGTGCAGAAACACAACCGCGGGTGACACGTGACGGGCTGTGCGTCGGACTCACCTCGTCGTGCGCAGATGAGCTCGTGAACGCCGCAGTTCCTCCCCCCTCCTGGGAAGACAGAAGAGAACACAAAAAGTTGGAAGTCAGAAGCTGAGCCGTGATTCCGCGTTCTGCAGAAACATATGCTCGGGCCTCGGGCTAGCAGCGCGGCGCGCAGATGTTCGCGCCAGCTTGGATGGAAATTGATTAACTGGAATTAAAAATCAAGTGATTCAACTTAACTTGAATGGCACGTGAGATGGAAGAGGAGAGGCAGTACGAGCAGTGATACAGACCTGAGCTGGGAGGATGTTAGCTTATCTTATAAGGCTCTTAAAAACGTTGAAATCGACCCATTAAAATGACCACCATAATTAAGTGTTTTGGTGTATAATGTGAAATATCTCTGGGTGACCCCAGGTCACAAAACAAGCATCCACAGTCCTGACCTCTGTTTCCTCCGAGGGAGCTCCAGCCCTGCTAGCTAATTATCCATTGGAAACAAAATGGTAAAGGAATATTCCATTTAATCGCAGCAATATTTTTGATCGTTTTACATTACATGAAAATATGATTTATTGCTCTTCATCCACCTGCTGGGTCACATACTACCGTTATAAACCATCTGAGGCTCTAGTTAATGAAGGAAACAAACACTTGTGTCGTGTCACACGCATGCACGCACACACACACCCATAAGGTTTATGCTCTTACACACATACAGTGACACATCATCTCCCTTGGCTCAGCACTTCAGTATTTACGATTTAAGCGTGTAGAGTTGGGGGGATCTTGGCTCTGCGTCGGTCTAACTAGGACAAATTTATGGAACTTTTTCGAACTTGTTCCACTTACGTATCTCACAAAAGAAACTATGCTTTACTCCCACTCTTAAAATTTGAACAAACTCTTTATAGACTTCCGCAACTGCTGGACACTGGAAGTGACGGAAATTCGCTGGACCAATTTGCTCGGTGGTTCACAGGAAAAAAAAAACTCTCTGTTGGCTGCTCATTAAAAGACAAGAAGCCGGCCATATTGAATCCGTTGGCAAAACACTGATAACTGCTCTTTTTTTTTTAATAATCCCAGCTTGGACGGTAATAGCAGAAGATATTTTTGAGCGGCTTTCATCATTCACTCAAAGCAAGTTGAGGGCAAACAGCACCAAAACGAAAAAAAGTTAGGAATGTTGTTTTTGGATAAGCCATTTGAACAGAATACTTTTAAAATGATGGCGGCTGTGCTCCCATCAACTGCTTAAGTCTCAGTATCCTGTTATTTGCTGTCACGCTGTCGAGGGCTTGCTGGGACATTTAAGCAGAGCGGACCCGTCGCTAAAGGTTCTGTCTGTGTGTCATTCCCTGCCACTAGGTGTCACACTATCTGCAAATTGCAAGCTGGGAGCCTCACAGGAGACAGGCTGATGAGGCTCTTGAGTTCTGATTGGTCGATCTCCCCAAATTCTGGATGACACAACGGACACGATGCAAAGCAAAAACATGTTTCTGCCGACCTTCCCTTCAAATATCACAAGTGTTTAGCTCAACTCAGCATGATTCTGAGGACTTCCATCATCATCAGTCGTTCCCTCAGGCTTTAGAAAGCTCCGCTGGGTCTTACCGATGACTGATGGAAACTCTGACCAGAATTTCTACAGCATTTTATGACAGGGCCTTACATTTTTAGTGAAAAAATGAATAAATGACTTAAAAATCCATTTCCTTTGGCCTTTTTGGTTTTATAACGCTTAACAATGTGTCATAATTACAATAAACTGAGCGCCAGACACTCTTATCCAACAGACTGGACATATCTCATTACATATTATGCATATTGTATATACTTTCTACATCGTGTGCATATCTATATATCTATTTCTATTGTTGATTCCTATTTAGTTCTATTATTATTTTTACTACCTCTCTTACTTAGCTTTATGCTTATGCTCTGCATGGAGCATCTGTCGCGAAAGTGATTCCCCCTGTGGATCAATAAATTATTCGGATTCTGATAATAGCAATTGGTGCTTTTGAACAGCCCGAGTTGTGCTGGAAAACAAACAATATCAGTTGCATTCTTCACCTTCCAGAGCTGAGTTTATGCAGTCAATTTAAATGTCAGGAGATATGATGCTCCAGTAAACTGTAACCCTGAGTGCAATAAACGGTAAGATAATAAATCATAGGTACAACAGGGGCACTACTCCCGGTATCTCTAATTATATTTTACCTGTCAAAGTATGAACTCTGCTCGGAGATGGTCACCTGTGCCCCCCCCCCCCCCCCCCCCCCCCCCCCCCCCCCCCCCCCCCCCCCTCCCCCACCTCCCCCACC
>CAAKHG010005708.1:6697-33571 GCA_901007715.1 Dactylopterus volitans
CTTGAAAAAAAGGGGGTGGGGGGGGGCGGGGGGGGGGGGCGGGGGAGGAAAGGGGGGGGGGGGGGGGGGGGGGGGGGGGGGGGGGGGTGTCTGCGTTCGATTCAGTTTAAAAAAAACCAACACAAGTGCAGACTGAGTTCACATTTCCACATTTCCCATGACCTTATGTAAAAGTATGGGATTAATGACATTATTATACGTGCATATTTGTTGTATTTCCCTCCTTGTTAATAAAACACAGCACGGACAGTTTTACACCGTCTCCCTTGTAAACATAACGACGTAATTTAAGTTACGATGCATTAAAAGCACCACTGCTGTTAAAGACACAAAGCAATATGTTTTTAGGTCTCAACAGAAAGTCTCCACTATGCTTTAGAGCGGTTTGATCTGCCGTCCTCATGTGTCAGCGGTTCTTTATCTCCGGAAACGCCGCTACTTTGCAAAGGTTAGCTTGAAGCTACGAATGCATCAGCCGTGTTTCTTTACACCTGGTGAACAAAAATAAATCAAAAATCGATGATACAGTCACATGAAGTTTGATCAATACTGCAAACATGGAGGGAAGCGGAGGAGAAATGGCCTACCTCCTTGTTAGCGGCCCACTTAGAAGCTGCTCTGGCTACACCGTGTTTGGCCATTTAGGCTTCCATCGTTGACTTACGTTTTCCCCTCCTGTAGATAAAAGAGTGTCGTATGTAGAATCAAAGCCAAATATTTATCTGTCCGCCAGCCCCTGTCCCATAAATCTGTCTCCTCGCAGAATGCGGTGATTGCACACTCTCCCAGATAGGAAGATGCACTTGACGGTCCAAGGAGTTGTGCTGTCACGTCCCAGAGTGCATCCTGTGATTGACAACCAGACCCAGAGAGGCATGTGGTGCGTTTGTCATTGCACCATGTAATCAAGTCTTTAGCTGCGGCATCCGTGAAGTGCCACTATGGTTATTGGCAGGACGCGATTGCGAAAACCCCTTTGACAATTTTCTCTGTGCCTTCTGAAGTCTCCTATCTTCGCCCATTGCCCCCCCCCCCCACCCCAGTGCTTTCCCACTCACTTTTTTTTTTTTATTCACAATTTTATTTATCCGTTCGCAAGATTATCATTATATATTTTTTTTTTTTCAAATTCCAGAGCCGCCTCACATTGTGCGCATCCCAAAATAAATAAATAGATAAATAAATAACCTGCACATTCATCATCTTTCAATTTAGAGCCTTGAGAGTCGCCCTCCAAGACGCACTAATACCCCATTGGGGAGGCAGATATTTGCATTTTGATTAGCGGGGGCCAACTGGCATCTCTCTACTCGCCAATTCTACCCGGCAATGCTGACAAAAGCCTAACCGCAACTGCGCTGATTGAAACTATACAATTAAATAATGAATGAAAAGCGAGGGGTGCTGGCTTAGGGCTCTGTAGGCTCCTTTGAATGCCATGTCTGATGATTACTTTGGAGTAGTGTTACACTGTCACTTTGCGTCAGGAGAGCGCTTCAAAATCTCTTTTGCTCTTACTTTTCAGTATCGCCCTGATATATATTTTTTTCTTTCTTTCTTTTTTTTTTCTTTTGAAAGGTTTGGAATCAGTGATATCTTTTTCTTTTTTTGGTTTTTTTCTTCCAAATCAGACGGGGGCATTTGTTATGGCTGTCTCGTGTCACTCATGGAGAGTATGCTATAGGGGGAAAAAACCTGCAAACAATTCAAAGGAAACCTTGTGGGAGCAGTTTATTGCTTGTATTAGTGAGAGCCGCGCCTTTGATGTTCCATCTCCTACACAAGTTTGGATGGGGGGGGGGAGTGGCGAATGCAACAAAGCAAAAGTTCTCATCTGCTTGATGACTTGCCATAATTGCGCGTGCCAGAGGATCCGGGCGCTGTCGCCAAATCTTTTGTTTGCGTTGCATGGACTTCACAGTTTGAAAATAAATAAATAAAAAAAACATTTCCTTCCAGTCAAGTCTGCCTGGTTTGTGTGTACGCGTGTGCGCTCCGTGCTTGCGCTCGCGCGGGTCGCCCCCATGGACGTGGGTAGCAAGCTGGCCACCTCCTGGAAGGTTGCGTGAGGACCTGAGGAAAAGTCGACTGACAGATGTCATCCGAACTCACAGAGAGACGCGCTGCACAAAAGTAATCGAGGCAGGTACACTTGTGCACCAATAGAGAGAGATTGGGGTGATATATTACCATATGTCTGCATAACCTTGGGGCTCAATAACCTTGAAAAAGACAGCTGTTTCTCAGCTCCGATGTTCACTCAACGTGCTTAAGATTTCAATTTAGGTAACAGGAGGTGTAACTGCAATATGAATTTCATACACTTAAGTCATGCAGAATCTTCTTACATTTCTCCTGCCTATCTTGACTTAATCTGAGCTGAGTTTTGGAGCTATGAATAACATGTGCTTTTAAATTAAAAGCATAAAAAAAAAAGAGAGAGAGTTTTGAATGATCTAGTTACACTCTCTTCCCCTCTCTTCCCTTCCACTCGCTCTCCCTGAGGCCTTTCCGGTTCTGGTTGCTGTTTGTCTTGGGGCATTGTTTTATTACCTCCAAAACTCTACTGGGAAAATCTTAAGACAGTGGTTGCCTAGCAACAAGGACCTGACGGTTCCGCCACAGGAGCGAAGTGAAGAGCGGAGCGAAAGGGAGGCAGGGAGGAGAGAAGGGAGGGGAAGAGGTAACACTAAGACTGGAACAGCGGCAATATGGTCACAGCTGGATCTCTGGGTTAGGACCTAGTGGAGCAGCAATAGCATGCTCACCTGTCCCTTCTGAATCACCAGAGGAGGCAGTTTAAGGTGATGAATGTGAATCGGCTTGTCTGCAGTTACTGTCTGTCGAGGACAAGCGCTTCGAAAGTGCCGTGTTCCAGCCAGACCACATTTGGAGATAAGCGCCGCAGCTCTCAGTTGTTATCGTTATTGATTGATTGGTTAATAATATATTATTCCCACTCGCCCACCACTTGACCATTCCCACCCCCCAACCCCCATGTTGCAATTCATGCCAGCGTGGCTTCTTCTACTATCTCAACGAGAGATGTTCCAAAAGGAAAAATGGCAAACAACTAAAGTAGTAGTTTGAATTTCAGGAGAGGGAAGGCTTCTATATGCAAGGTGGAACATACACAGCAAAAAACAATGTTTTTGCAAAGCAATATTTAATTGTAAGTCACCACCATGCGAATTAGCCTATGGCGAGGAAATCCAAATCCCATTTTTCCATTTGTGTAAGTGCGCCAGGACATTGCTCCAACACTGTGGGTTTGATTCATGTATCTCATAAAGACACAACAGGAAATCCCGACTAAAGGCCTTCACACACCAAGTCCCTGTTTTCGTATAAAATATTTACGCACAGAAACCTTGAACATTGTGTCTGATGCGCTTTATTTTTTCTGTCTATTTGTTGAAAAAAATCCAAAATGCAGGACCAAATAGCCCTGTTTCAGACAAGTGTGATCCACTGCCGACATGCAATTGATAGCTCTATCCCCATACAGGGCTAACTAATGAATTAACTAACTAGATTAGGAAGAACCTGCCTGCCTAGAGCGCCATCGCTGTCCGCTTTTCTGTCCATGATTAGTTTTGCAGGCAGCGCCTGCAATCGCCCACCAAGTACTGCTTTCCAACTAAATTAAGCGTTTAAAAGTGAGTTTTTTAACAATCGGCAAGTGACTCCTAGTGACCCGGGACTGATCACCAGCGGATGAGCTGCGTGGCTGTTTATTTTTTGTTTGTTTGTTTTTCCTGGTGAGGTCACGCTGACGACAGGCCAGAGCACAGCGGGATAAACAATGGAAAGGAGCGTGAGAGCCAAGGAGACGGTGGTCAACTCTGTGTATCCCGTACTTTCTATTTTTGCCCCTCTTTCAAAATATACAAAGTCAGCATCCTGGTATATATTCAGGCGCTGATGAAGGTGGATGGAGTCTGTGGCCGCCAACGTCATCCCGGGCGTGACGTTCCCACTGCAGCCGATCGCGGGTGAGCCGATAAAAACCCGTGTCCGTCGCAGAGCCGCTCGCCCCCCTCGTCTGAATGCCGATCACTGCTGGCAGGAGGCAATCGTTGCCGCGGTTAAGTGGGTTTTTTCGGCCGGTGGGAAAGCGGCTTAAACTTGTAAATTCTGCATGCTGACTAGGTGAATGGGTTTATCAGGCGCCCGTTTGGACGATGCCGTTTGCAAGAGTCTCCGAGTGGTCAAACAACTTCGCACAAGGAAAAAAGCTAAGTGAGTAAAATCTGGACCAGCAGCAAAGGCTACACGGTGCCTTTTAGCCCATGTAGCCTTTGCCGCTGGTCAAGCTAACGAGCTGTGCATTGAGAGAGACAAGCAGCGTGAGCCTCTTTCTCGGGTCAGTGTCTGTTTATTTCTGAACAGCATACAGCTCATATACTATTGCTGTTTAAAGCCTCCTCTGAGTACATAGTCATCCAATACCACTCGTCACGCAAATAGAGTGACAAATGGTTTAAACAAATGGACAATAAACAATAAGAAAGTGTGGGAATGAATAAATGATTCAACCTATCATGTACAAACATTCATTCCCACAGCAAAACCACAATGAGGACGCCATGTTATCCGGTGACCAGCAAAGTAACTACTTAGAATTTTAGTGCCATTCATTATTTACTCGCAGATGACTGACTCAATCACTTACAAGCCTTCAGAGAACATGTTCTCATGTAAACAGGCACTGCTGACAGTTAACTTGCAAAGCTACCAAAGGCAAATTTATCTGAAGTTGATATTAAACATGGCAAAGCCCCTCAAGATGAGCAGCAATACATTTAAGGCTTTCTGCGCTCAATATGCATAGATAGATTCTGTCAAAACTTAAGAGAACAATTTTTTAAAACATGCATATTGTATATTGAACCAAACAAAAGTGAAAATGAAGTTTCGCCATACGTGTGCGCGCTTATTTCTGAACTTTGCATGTGCTAAGCTTTGTGGCGGAATTGATTAACCTGACAAAGTTAAAAAAAAAAAAAAAATTGAATCAACTGTTCACAAAAATTAGGCGCGTCTCTCCACTCCTTAAACCTTTTTCTGCAGTCAAATGTGGATCTTTATGTACACAGAATTTCCCCTCAAAGCTTGACAAGCCCTGTTACATGATTGGACAATGGCTGTTTTAGGGAGGGGCTTAGTGGTTTACTGGTAACCTAACGATGACAGCCAGACCTTAGGAAGTCACTGCTTCCATTTGAGATCGTGAGATGTGTGTGTGATGTTAATTAGTGAACTATTTGTTCGCTCCAGACACAGTCATTCTCTCCCCCTGCTCCCAGCCTTTATTCTAAGCTCAGTAGCTATTAGCAGTAGCCCTGATTACCTCCATGATGTGACCGGGGATTCAATCATCTCACCTGCGTATCAAACTCAGTGGGGAGAAGAGCTCTGGAAAAGTGCAAAACTATTCTTGTAGAAGGTACAAGACACATGAACTCATTTCCCAACAGTTAAAGCATGAGATTTATTTGTTTCGACCAACCAACAGCAATTAAGGATAAATAACTACACTTGAAACGCTGGAAATGTCAACAATTGGCCCAATAGATGCTTTTTTTTTTTTTTTGTCATTAGGACTTAATTTAGTTTAACGACGTTAGCAGTTTTAATTTGCTTTTAATGTTTTGCTTTTATTGTTGTGTGCACTAGCCTTTCTCTCACTGCGTTTTTTATCTTGTTTACTGACAGATGCATTGGCAAGTCTATTTTTGCAACAAGCCATGCGGGGCAATACTTGAACCCAAGTTTATGTCAATCAATGATTTTTTTTTTTCTCTTTTTTTTTTTTGTCAGCACTGGAAATATTTATGATTTATTTATCTATTTATTTATTTATTTTATTGTCGAGCATTCCACGTTCCGCTGATTAACCGAGCTCACGATAAATATGCAGATGCTGCATTTCGCCGATGCTCCTCTCATCGAGCTCAGGTGTATTATCAGACCAGGCAACGGAGCCTTTTGCAGGAGAGGACCTGTCATGGTTTCAGCCAGGAGGCTCTCTCTTCAACTGTGGGTGGAATTTGCATCCGTGCTACTCTAAGTGCCCTTCCACTGCTGTCTTTATATCCATTCAGGTTATCACCCTTTCGGCTCAGGAAGGTTCGATAAGCACCTGCCTACAGGCAAATAAAAATCTGAGCTGTGGATACAAATTGAGGTCAGGAGAGAGCGTTGGGTGTACATTTGTGTGTGTGTGTGTGTTTTTTTTTTATGTAGATGATTGTACTTGTGGGTGTGCATGTTGAGTGTTTGTCTGTGCTTGGAAACAGCTGAGCTGCGTGCTGTTGTTTTGGTACAAGGCCTTTAACATGACTTAATGAGCCAGTATATATATATATATATATATATATATATATATAACACTGCAACCAAATTTTAAGAATTGCAGTGTTTTCTTTCGACAGATTTCCACTGTGAAAATATGGCATGTCGTTTTATCGTAAAAAATTTTTTATCACAGCTAAAATGAAATTGACGCTTAAAAAAAAAGACGTTTGCACGGTCGGCAATGGTGACCAGCGCTTAGAGGAAAAGGGTTTGGTGCAGACAGGTCACCGATTGGCCCCCTGTACCAGCAAGAAGAATTATGGGGGGGGGGGCGGGAGTGAACGACAGCGCTTGCCCCTCCCTCAAGATGGCAGAAAAGCTCTCGACTGACGCAGCTAAGGTCAGACATGTCATCGCACATTCTTGGCTCACAAATATCAACATTGTTGAAATGCGAAATGACTGGACGAGCCCCATCGAGGTTCATATTTACAGCTTTAGAAGAAGCAGTGCCGCTAACCCTGAGCACGCGTTCAACCTCCTTCTAAACCTAATCAGGCCACAACCATGGTGTTGATAAAGGACAAGATGTTTATGGTCATGTTTGCCATTATATATAAATGTTGTTTGACCCATCTATGTCTCCCTGGCAAGCTCTGATTTTCTTGCTTTAGATATTTTTAGATGCTTTAGTATTCAATGTTTGAATGTTTGGAAATAAGGAAAACTTGGTGTGAAGTGAAAAAAAATTAAGCTTTTAAAAAAATGCCATAACTAGCTGAATCTACTTGATGTTTTGATTACAAAACCAACTAAAAACAAAAAAATGACAGAGCAAAAACCTTGGTGTTCGTCCTCATTTATTGTGTGGGAAGTTTAAATGCATATATATCATACATAAACCCACTTCTTATGTGGAGGGTTGTTCGGCGGCCCGACACATTTTTGAAAATGTGTTTGAAATTAGAATCTCACCAAGGCAACCATGCCACATTACAAAAAAAAAAAACAAGAAAAAATAGGTAACATTGAAACTAATTAAAACCAAAGTTTTTCCACGAAATTGAAAAAAAAATAAACTAACAAACCCACTCTAAGAACTGATTAAAACTAAACTGAAATTGAAAACAAAAAAAAAGCCAAAATGAAATAAAAATGAAGTCACGTTGGTCATAATTACGACAGCTGCCAGAGGGCAAATGCCGTGTGCGCGAAAAAAAAAATGTCATTAGAGACTAAGTGCCATGAAATGACGTGTGAAAAGCGAAACAAAAAATTAAAAAAAAAAAAAAAATGCTTCGTGAAAACAAACAAAACGACTTATGAAAGTGCCGTTGTTCATAGGCCATTTGCTCAGGGGCTACCAAACTGTGTGCGGCCTCACTTCGAATGTCACGGGGACTCAAACGGCAGCGGAGAGTGACTCACTGGCACCACACCAGATATTTAATCATAATTAGCAACAACTATTAGCAGGATAATTGTTAGTGGTGAGATATTGGCGCGCTGGAAGGAGAAATGCCAGGTTTATTTGCAGGGGAACTTCAACCTCTCTGCTTGTCAACCTCAAACACCGCAAGCCCTCTTTGCTGAGCCGTCTCCCCAGAAGACAAACACACATCTGTATGTCGAGACCACTCGGTTGTCTTATTTGTGACTGTTCTCTGGAGGGACTTTAGAGAAGGAGCGAAAGGCCACTTAAAGGCCAGTTTGAATGGTGAGGCCTTTTGAGTATCAGCAATTGTGTTTTACAAAGGGAGGTCAGGCTCAAAACTGTGAGACTGATAAGTGTGTGTGTGTGTGTGTGTGTGTGTGCGTGCGCGCGTGCGTGCGTGTTTCATAGGGGATCACGGCGATGGCGATGGCTTTGACAGCGAGGCCCAGACGACCACGCAGGGTTACAGGCGGTGCTAACAACCTTGTTTGCTCCGCTCAGTGACTCTCACGCTTCATATCCACACAAAGCAATTAGTGTTAAACTAACTTAGATAAAATAAGTTGTTTTTTGTTTTTTTTTGCCATTCTTTTTGGGTGAGACATCATTTTTGATCTGTAGGGGGGAAAAACTATAACTGCAGTGCACATTCACACAATTAAAACACAGAAGACTTGAAACATAGCCCCCCCCTGCACCCCCCCCCCGTTGTTCTGGCATATTTGCATCTCTTCATAAATTCTGCTGAGCTCATGCCGTTTACAGTCACTTTGATTCTGCCTCCATCTGCCATTCCCATGAAACCCATAATTGCTCATCCATTCATTATGTCAGCCGTCTCTTTTAAAAATCCGCTTTGTGAAACAATTAGCGGTGAGAATCATAACAGATTTGAAAACATGCGATGAAGTCATTCGTCGTCGGGTAGCCGGACGGAACATGGCAAGGCCGTCAAATGGCAGTTTATTCGGTGCAGTGATCTTCAAACCGGCTGTTAATGGCCTAAAAGATAACATTTTCTAATATTTCATTTCGGCAGATATATATATATATAGATAAGTTTCCTCTGCCATGATTTTGAGGAGAACATCTGCACGGAGATGAGAGCGCGCGGCGAAAAACTGGCTGATTGAGGCCAAAATGTCGATCCAAGTCGGAAATATATGATTCAATCTTGATTATGAGTTAATACGCCATATGCTTCTTGCAATTAGCTGTCTGTGGACGACGGTCCTCTAATTTGTTAAGCGTTCAATGTAGCATAAAATCTAGGGCAGGTCATTCCCAAGTGTTTAATCTGCTCATGGGGGAAAGGCGGGAAAGATGACAATAGTCACGCAGGCTGAGAGGCCGTGACGTTCTGACGCCGTTGGCTCTCCAGGTTCTTGTAATGAGCCCAGCAGGAACAGAGGAGGGAAGAATAAAGGTAAAGGGGGAAGGATGCATAGGGATGAGAGAGCATGAGAGGGGTGAAGGAGATTTGTAGTAGGAGATGAAACATCCTCAGAAGACCAAAGGAACTCTGCGGCCTTTCAGCAACGACTGTGTGAAGTCCATCGCTGCATCATGTCCAGAATGCTGTAGGTTTGATCCTGGATATCAGATGAGCTCTATCTGCTTGCATCTCTCCATCAGTGCTCCGTTGTACAGTTTAGCTGCATCTTAAATGTGGCAGCCGTCGTCAAAGCTTTGCCTTCGCAAAATTTCGAACTGTTGGGAAAGCAAATGACCATAAAGATCTTCAAAGTAGAACCTGCCCAGGGCTGAAAGAGAAGCGATGTCCGATGGAGCATGGATGTGCTTCATTCTGGGAACAGCACGGGCTCTAAATCCGAACATTTTAACGGTCAGTCACAAGTTGTGCGCACTGCAAAAACATGATTCACGTTACACAAATGAAGCAAACTCAGTTTGGTTCTTCCTTTGTGCCCCCGTAGCTCAGATTCACGCCACAGTTCATCTGCTGATGGGTGGTAAGCGCAGGCCGTCCGTATTAGACAAGTCTCGGCCAATCCTGAGCCGAGCTCACCGAGGTTCTCATCCGGGCGAGGTAGCTACTGGCGCTCCATTTTGTATGTGGGAGTGGATTGTTGATCTCTGTTTTTTTCCTGAATTTGCACAAGTATTGCTCCAAATTTATTGTTTTTTTTTTTTAATTATTTGCACAGTGTCCTTAAAAATGATTATCCATCTACATCGTCTTCAGTATCCCAAATACTCAGATATGACCTTCATATCAAACTGTGGTATGAGACTGTTTTTTATTTTTCTTTATTTGTTTTGTTTTGTTTTGATTTTGTTTTTGTTTCAGATGTGAATAAATTTGAGCCTTTTTTTTTTCTTGGCATAAAAAAAAAAAAAAAAAATCAAAATCTGAGACAACAAAAATTATTAAGGCAAGATGAAAGATTTTTGGGTCGACCCGACTAAGATCTCGAACGCCAAGAGATCTGCCATCATGGAACCAAAATGACCGTTAAAATGAAACCAAATGAGACCCGTGTTTAATGTGCATTCCGTGTTTGTTCGGCCGATCATTACTATTCATCACCGTAACCTCACACCTACTCATCACCAGAACCCTGTACGCTTTTGGTGAAGAAGAAGAAGAAGAAGTAGTAAACTGCAGCACTCATCGGGAACTTGGCCTTGAGGCCACGGCGCAAACTTCTGCACCACCATGCCGCCGTTACACCCTTCAATTCACTGTACTGTCTTCTTGCTGGAGTCATCAGAAGAATGCACGAGAGTAACTACCCTCTGACCCTCTATCAGTCCATCCCGCCTGATTGATTCTTACGACACCGGGCAGATATCAGCGAGGCCTCAGAGGAGTAAAATCATCAGGGAAAACATGTCGAAAAATCTGGACCAATCACACGTCCAACCGGACCTAAAAGTGTGACATTGGCAGATGAGCCCCCGCTTTCGCATGCGCACACACACACACACACACACACACACATACCCACACTTAATCAAGGTTGTAAGATGCATTTGGTGAATGCAGAGTTTCAAGCACCTCTCTGCTCTGCCAGTGTCTTGACTTTGCCTGATTAAAATGATAGCGGGGCTGGAGAATGTTTGATCTCCAAATCAATTTACATCCAAGATTCAATTTTGCATCTGCACGACTCTGATTTTAGAACTTTACACCTTCTCCAGTCTTGCAAAGGATGGAGATTAATCTCCACCAGCTGTTGAGGGAAATGTTGGCATATTTATTTTCTGACTCTCTCGCAAAAGAAATTTAAATGAAATCGCGCAGATGTATCACAGCGTGTGATGTGCGGGGCTACTTTTTTAACGATTAAAGACCCGGCTTGTCTCGTGTTATCTCTGCCGTTTTATATGCGGAGGGACACTCTATGATGGGAGCATAAAAATTTCACATGCACAGAAATTAAGCAAGAAGAAACGGGGAATCTAGGAGCTTTGAGGGGGACTTGGTTATCGGGTGCAAAATCCAAAGTGGTGGTATGGAGAAGGATGTAGACAGGTGAGAGCCGAGGAACTCCGGGTGACACAAACAACATGACCACAACACTAAATCACAGCTTACGCTCTTAATGTGCACCTCCAAGGGGAAATTTCTGCTTTAGAACATATTCAATGACTTATTGATTCAGGAATTAAATTACACGAGCCCTTTCCTCTTTTATACAGGCCCATGATATTTAGACATGTTTGATGTCTGTGTGCTTTTTAATTAAACTGATTCCCGGGGGGGGGGGGGACTCGCATTGCCACAATGTCCATTTTAATCACACTGAATAATGAATGAATCCCACATAAAAGATAAAGGTCCTGTTGTTTAAGCTCATTTTTGAATCACGAAAAGGGGAGACGTGCTATTATAAGAGCATTTCCAATGATCACTCAAGTCTGATAATTGTCTGATAATGTTTGTTTTTGTTCGTTAATAGGCAACAGAAGGAACTGTGATACGAAATGTCCTGGACTGAAGCAAATTTCCCTCTGATTCCGTTGCACGCAAATCAAAGGAGTTCAAAAATAATTTATTTACTTTTCTACATCAAATTCCGCCACAGTCCGTGTTTGTCAGAAATCTCTATTTCAGTTTAAATAGCTGGATCCAACAGATTTGGGGATTTTTGTTTCCACAGTCAAAACAAAATGCTACTTGATGATTACTGCGGTCTCAGAATTATTCAGCCCCCTGGATACATCCCTCACGCCTCATATTCCACACATCAAAACAACATGTGGCGACGTATTACTAGTAAAACACAGTGGGGGGTCTTCGGGAGCTGTAGCTTTTATTTTTACTGACAAATGGCCACACGATGCAGTACACTGCTATGCGTGCAGCTCTGCTGCTAACGGACTGCGCTCCTGCTCCCTGGCAGCAGCTGCACCTCAGCAGCTCCACAGCTCGCTCATTAGCGCGAGCGCGGCCTTAAAGGAGCCGCGCTAATCGCACGACTCCCGCCGGAGTTGCTCCTTCGAGACAAAAGCGAGCCACAATCGCTGGGCGACGACCTCTGGAAAGATAAGAGTAGAGCCGCAGCGGCTCGGCGGTACGGTGCCGAATATCGCCCCGTGAGGAACCAGGCGGTATTGCGACATAAGGCCAACTGCTGCTAGCTCATTAGCGGCATTGCAGTTTACCTAAAGGCAGCACCTGACAAAGGTGTACATAATTCACCACAATCTATACATTTTCTCCCCATTAATGAGGGTGAATATGAACAACAAATGTCATGCCATGATTTTGTCAACAGAAATGTGGAGCTGATGTGCTGTAAAAACAGAACAATGATTAAAATGCTGGTATGCATGAAACCGAACTGAAATGTGAAAAAAAAAAAAAATCCTATAATGGTTAAGAAATGTAAATCAGCCGCGCGGTGTATACTTTTCAGTGAACTGATATGCATAACTGTAATCTGCACAGCTGCTGCGTACTGTACGACATTCTTGCTGGGTTCATTAAATCTCCGCAGCCTCTGTAGCAGCTGCACAGATATCTCGGCTGATAAACCTGCAGCCTCTGATTTGATAGGCGCCACAGCGCCGCGGATAGCGCCATCGCGCATGGCTGTCCACCGCGTGCACCTTCATTAAATCACACGCACCCTTACACACATCAACCATCAGCTGCTTCATGCCGGGGAGACTTCAGATTACCAGCCCTCGTTAATTCCGCGTATCATCTCGTGGTTGTTTTATGATTTTTTTTTTTTTTTTTTTTTGGATTAAAAATTGCATTTCATGTTTTATTATTGCTTCACTTATGATCTGATTTGAGATACACTTAAAATAGTGTTGAACTGATATAAGTCCAAATGTTTGAACCAACATTTCGATTATTTGTTTTAATTATCCTTGAAATGTGCTTTTTTTTTTTTTCAAAGATGGAAGAGGAAAACATGAAAACACCATTTGGCTGCTAATCGTGGTGTTCAGAAACGTGTCAGTAAAAAATTACTTGTTAAATTACTTGCAAACTGAAAGTAGTGGTTGCTTTGGTAAATTGTGAAAATGTCTGTTCTCTGGATGACAGGTTCACAAAGATTTTGTAGAGCTCTGTTATATTTGGGCAGAAATAAGGGACGGAACTTTGCCCATGCAGAAGCGTTGCCCCATTACAGAGACCACCCAAACGTTTTGCCTCGGCAACATAACACAGTCGGGATATTATTCCGAGAGCATGTTATCATCGGCTGGTGGAGGAGAGTCTTACCATTCTAACTACTGGACCATATTGTCTATTTTTGCTCTTGCACACCACACTACTTATGTAGTGTGAAATTTGTGCAGCTAATAACAGCGGTGACGGTAGAACAGACACAGCTGAGCTCATGGCCTCCCACTATTTAATATGCCGCAGACCAAACCATCCTCAATTCACGTTATATTAAGGAAAGAATTATCCTTATTCTTATCTTCCACATGTGGCGGGGGAAACTGATGAACTCACGTTAGGAGGAGCTTACTTTTTGACCAGCCACATTAATTTTAATTCACGTTTGCGAAGTTTAATGGCACATTCGGCGCAGTAAGAGTGCCGTGATTCACTCTAGATGCCGTCCGAGATATGGCGCCGATTATGTCACCAAGAGCTGGTTAATTTACGTCCAATCAGCCGTTATTACCGCGTCGCAGATGCGCTAATTTCTCCCGTTTATTTATTCAGATTAATTTATTTATTCTACTTTATTGACATGACCCATCAACAGTGAACGTACACCACATGCAGCGCGAGCACACACATATACGCTAACGCGCCAGAGCAGTGCGCAGCTTCCATTGCAGCAACCTATTTGCATCAACGAAAGGATGAAATAGTCGGGTTGGACTGTTCTCCCTGTACACACACAAATCATAAATAGCCAGAAAATCCACCACACAATGATCAGTTTCTCCCCCACTGTGCTTGAGCACGAAGATTTGGCAAGTTTAAAGAATTTTGTTCTTCTGGATCCTTTAGAGACGAGTTCTTGGTTGGCCACCAAACCACATCATCGCTCAGTGCTTGCACATTGCCAGTTTGACTTCATCTTGATACCCCGGATGGGCTGCCAGCAGCAGCCCAGCTGGATCATGTCAAAAAACGAATTCTGGTCAATTTGACGCCGCCTGTTGCTGCTGGTCTGAATGCAGTTAGATTGTAAGACCTAATTTTGTATTTCTTTGGTACCAAGTTGAAAGTTTGACACGAGAGGAGATGTGTTGAATTATGTTTAATTTTTTCGTTCTGACATCTTGATCAGATCAATGCATCAAATGATCTTGTAATCTAATTACAAAAAAAGAACAACAAAAAAAAGTTAAAAGCACATCCAACTTTTCTTTTGTTTCGTCTCTGTCTTATGGGAACAAATGAGGATTATCGATTTACTTCATTCAACTTCACGCCAACAGAATACGACACGTGGCTCAGCTTTGGCTCATAACCAAACCAAAGCCATGTTTTCTGCCGGTCCTGCTGACGTCGGCAAAAACTGGATTTCAGCTGGGAGACAGAAAGAGACTGTCGGGGATGAGAAGGAGTATCCGTCTGCCAAGATCAATAGGTGAATCAGAACCAATGCTGATGCTTCACTCTTCACTAGCCCTCTTTTATGTATTCACCTTCTTCTTTCTCTATCAAGTCTTTCTCCATCTGACATTGCCAGCAATCCAAAAAAAAAAAAAAAAAAATGCTGACAAACAGTTGTCTGGGCGATTCTAACATCTTTATTTGCACTCGATCCGAGCAACAACAAAAAAACAAAAAAAAGAAAGAAAGTGCAACATCTGAACCTCCTCCGAAACACTTTGTCTCTCCCACATGCTTGAAGAGTTTGGCTCTCTGGACACTCCAAAGACCTTCCGTGCTGAGCTGAAGGGAACTTTGGCCTTGGACCTCTTGAGCCACCCCTTCATTTACTCTGCTCATCTCATCTTCGGTCTTTGTATTTGCAAGCAGCTTTCCCTCTGTCCTCCCACACTCTGAGCAGACCACTCTGCTTACTGTTATTCCATGCTTCTTTTCTTTTCTTTTTTTTTTTCCTACATTTGTCCTGTGAGGAGACCTACGAAACAAAACAAAAAAAAAATTGCTTTGTGATTCATGTGTGAGGGTGATGGAGAATGGATTGTCGCATACCTGAAAATGAGGCACCGGTACAGCAGAATGGCACACATATAGACTGGGGCTATTGTGCGCTGGGCCTCCTTATCACTACGGTTTGGGAGAATTAATACTCAACTCTAAACCCGTGTGTGTGTGTGTGTGTGTGTGTGTGTGTGTGTGCGTGACTTCAACAATGCTTGATCTGATTTTCTTCCAGGAAACCACCATCATAAGCCACACGCCGGAGCCCTCCTCCCCCACCGGACCATTCAGGCTAACGTCGATGTTCCGACAAGTGCGGACTAACAAAGTCTGCTTTTCATATTGAGATTGAATTTGTACAGCGATGAGTGGCGCAGGAGTGTTGGCCCAGCACAAATAACTTAACTGTCAGTCGCTCCTGGTGAGGCTGAATTCATTTGAATCTATTAGGCGGGATGAGAGGAGAGGCAGGAGGACAACAGTCATCACCCCGTGATGGGCGCACAATGCAGGGTGACATATCTTTCACATCACTGGTAGCTTTCCATTATAAAACTGATTAACACGTGCGTAATATCGGCTAAATCTGAATATATCAAGGTACATCATTATGCGTCGTAGGACGTGGTGAGGAGGCGCCACGTACTTCGGAGCTGGATTTACGTTGCATCTAGCAAATGTCTTCCGACGAGCATCGATTGGCCGAATGAGCCGCGCCGGCCTCTTTATTTCGTTCCCTCACTTCTTCACGTCTCTCAAAATGCAGAACTCAACTCAAAATGCGAAAAAAATCACCTAACCTGAGATTTCCACACAGCACCTAAGGATAGACATGATGTAATTTATAGAAATAGACCCGTGTAAATAAATTTATCATATGAGCCCGCGTATTGTATTCAAAAATTCCAAATCCAAATGACATGTTCTTTATCTCTTGATCCAACAAGCCTGAGGTAGCGCATATGTGCGATGGTGTTTGCCTCCTGGGGCTGGAAGTTGTAATTGTGACTTATTTTGGATTCGTGTACTTTTGGAGGTGAATAACATTGGGGGAGGAAAATGTATTTTAGTTGTCGTTGTACTTTTAAGTTGGTGTTGCACGTGTTTTTTTTTCAGGACATATAATCAGCTTACCTTTCCAGAACTTTAATGTTGACCTGACGAAGATACAGACGCATGTTAGGCAGTGTCGGTGGCTACGATGCTGCGCTATGTAAGGCTGCTAATTTTCTTTTGATTTCCGATTTAAAATTTCTTTAAAATATATTTTGAGGCTGAGTTGACTTTTGTGCCGATGTTGCGTTGGTTCGAATGGGCGCTTAAAGAAAACGTGAAATCGTGATTGACAGCGGCTCTGAGTGAGATACCGAAAAGTCACGGAGGCATTTACGGGCTCCTGTTTAGGAATTGCAGATAGGAAAGTCGAAAGGGCACAAAACGCCGACTCTCTATAACCACTATTATCTGTCTCAAATGGTGATAATGTGTTTTTAAACGCTTGACCCATCATTTGCAATCGGGTCGGGCGAGACCTTGACACCGTGACTGCATTTCCTGATCGCTGCTGGCTACCGAATGGCATCGCCAGCCCGAGACCGCGGCGTCCATATGCAGGATATTTCATATGGTATATATTTTTATCATGGTGCACATGGTGAATTGGCGAGCGAGCGTGCATGTGTGACTTTTTTCCTCCACAAACATCCTCGCTGAAAACATTGTTTTAACGTTTGGTTCGCGATAAGTAAATGCGATAAGTGAGCGTGTGGGAGATAAGCCACTGAAATGAGTGGAGTCGCTTCACACGCTGGGGGAGCTGAACTTTAAAATTTAACACAGGGGGCACCTTCACACACACACACACACACACACACAGATGGTTTATCAGAAAGCAGTCGCATCATAATCCAATGAACGGATTATGGTGATTAAGTCCCATTTGCGGAGCTAAAAGCGGACTGCGCGGTATTCCTCAAAAAAAAGAAAAGGAAAAAAGAAAAAGTGTGCTCTTGTGTGGCAAAATCGGCAAAATCCCTGCCCCAGTTCTGGATTCTTATCAAATTTAGACAACACATCAAGCGTCACTTATCGCTTCGAGAGGCCTGCTTGTCTGTTTCCCCGACGACACCCCGACGGATGTCATCCTTTGCCCCCCCGTCACCGATTCATACATGACCTGCACTGGCCTGATCTTGTGTCAACATAAGCTTTGTCTCCCCCGATCAACACGCTTTCCTTTGACAGAGGGAGCCGAGAGTGAAGGGGCCCTGCCAAGAATTTGACCATGGATCATAGATGCAATAGCTGGTCCAGGATGGAATGCTGCAATCTTGCTCCTGTCATGAAAAGTGACAGATCCCTTTGTTCGGGGGCAATAGGTCAACCCAAACTCCTCGTTGAGGACCACTCCGCCTCTATCTTTAGGACGCAGGGCTCCATGTGCGCGAGGAGCTGTCGGTTTGACGGTGCCCTGGGTGCCCTGCAGGACCCCGGGATCCACGCGCTTTTGCACAGAGTTGTCACTCTGTCAGAAAAATGTGCCGCGGAGTCGTCATGAATGGAGCCTTCTGTGATATTACCATGTTTTTCATCAGACGCGGTTCATCTCGCGCGGTTTTTACGGGACGCGTCGAAGAGGAACGCTTGGGCGGTGGCCGGTGTCAAAAGGTCCCGATGGAAGTCGCAGCAGCTTATCTTGATCCGCGAGCGCTGGCAGAATTCCCGAATCGGAACGTCGCCGTTGCTGTTTCCTGATGCGGGTTTCAATTAAAAAAAAAAAAAAAAAAAATTGTAATTAAGGTCGCGTGGTCACCTTAATCATACCTGCAGATTGAGACGGACTCTAGGCCAGTGCTGGAAATAGGTGTTTAAAAAAAAAAAAGCTGCATGGAAACCCACCAAGGCAAATGCCTCCACCTTCTTGGCGCCGGAGTGTGCACCGTCAGATTCTTGACTCGGGACTGTGGAGCACTTAACTCAGTGCTGTCGTGATTTCTCCAATTACGGGTGACAGCTTCCAATCCGCGTGGGAGGTGGATCACCCCTGGAAGTGCCAGGCAGAATACGAAGCGCACCACAACATTAATAATTCACCAGAGGTACATTCATATTCAGTCTAAGCGCTGCAGTTTGGGGCCCATTAGTGTTAAAGGCGAGGAGACGCTTCCTTATACCTTTCAACTTGATGTTCAATCGCAGGTATAAAAGCCCACATGTTTGATTTTTACAAGCGGAAATGCTTTAATTTTCATTGCTTTGCACTGGGCCGACTATGGGAACAAACTTCAGGAGCGCCCTCGGGATTACAAACTAGCGACTTTGCTTTGAGGTCTGTGACGGTCTTAAATGTGACATTTGTTGTTTTGTTTTTTTTCTCCTTCTTAATTTCTAATAGTTAAATATCCCGGCATGCTCGGGCGTAAAAGAATACGTGACAAGGAAGTGGAGAAGTTGGGAAAACTAGCTAAAGACTAACTAAACTATTGATGGTAATAACGGCTTGTGCTCATGCCAGACGGCGGCAGCGCTCAACAAGCACACGGTGTACCGCAGGAGCAGGCTGGGCTCAGCGGGCCACAGAACGCACCGCTTTTTCCCCCACGAACAAACAACGCACCTCTTCTCCAGAGGAAGAAAATAAAAAAGGGCCGAAACAATAGAGAGCCGGCATGAAAAATGGATTGCACGTGGGAGCGTGGAGGGGAAAAAGCCGGAATGGCAGTCACAGAAAAGCAATAAGCTTTGGTCTAGACAAGTTTTTTTTTTTTTAACAGCTCCAAATTGTAAGCAAAGATAGTCGAAACAACATGAGCTGACTTTCAAGAATGCTTGCACGGGATTTAAGTGAGCCCCCATGCACCGTGATTGGCAGCGTGTGAATGCACGTAGCGGCTGGCAGCAATTTGAAGGCTCGGTATTAAGGTTTATAAATAGTCTGTTAACTACTGGTTTCCATGGAAATGAAGGTGCCTTCCTGCATTAAGAGCAAACGCAATAAGTCACAGTATATTATTCAAATTGCAGTATTCCAAAATACACCTGCAGTTGCCCCCCCTCTCCGTAAACGCTCTCTTGGGGATTAATGTTCATTTACACTTAAATCCATTGGCTCCTGTGCTCGGTCATGTTGGTGGTTTAAACACATGCTCACATCATACAAACACTGGTCACAGCCTCCCTCACCCGGTGCTTCATGGGCATTTTCCAGAGAATCCCAAGGCCTTGACCATCCTCTCGGCTGCTGCTCATGCCAGACACTCATGCTGCAGTTATTATTATTTATTTTTTTTATTTTTTTGTTTCTGACGGGGCAAAAGACGACCACGGAGAAGACAACACTTAAGCACCCCTCAGTGGCAGTTGAAGCGAATTTTGAAACTTTGTTTTGCCGTGAACAAACAGAATAAGTCATCCAGTCTGTTCCAGTTTCAACTCAGTGGAGGGAGTTTTTTTTTCCTTTAACAAATTCTCAGCTCCTCTCCACTCCACTGAAAATACGGTCGGAGCGTGCGAGAAAGCTCTGACATGATTTGTTGAGTACACTTCTTAAAGTAAGTCTGCGGTCTATTTTACAGAAATCAAGCTGACACATGCCCATGCAGATTCTTCTTTTTAATGAAAGAAATGCATCTTTATTCCAATATAATGCTCCAGGTTGAAATACGGTACCTTATTGCCATTAACGACCACATATTCCTGGTCCCACGAGGATGAGCCCCGGCGGCCTTGAAGATGTTATGGTTTTGAGTGAAATATCTTCATCATCAGATCGCTTTTCGTGAAATGCTGGACAGACATTCACCTCGGGGCGACAAGTTCTTGAATCTAGTCCCAACATAAAGTCAAATTTTGGCATAGCAGCATATTATCCCGCTGGTGTTCGCAGGGAGCCCAAGTAAAGAGCTTAACGCTGTTAGTGGGTAATACTATTTGTGTATGGGTGTGCATGTGCGGTTTAGTTGTTGGTTATTTAGTTTTTAGCTTTTAGGAACCGGAAAAATCTCACTCTTACTTATTCCACTACTTACTTACTTACTTAATTTCACCTGAAAAATTCCACTAACATCAGTTAATCCAACAACCGGGCTCGCAGATGTCATGGTTTGTTTGTGTGTTTGTTTGTTTTTCCAATCGTTGGATATTTAAAAAAAAAAAATCATTGATTTATTAATGTCTAGTTAATACAATAAAAAAACTGTCTTTATTGAGTTTAGTTTTTTTCAGCTGTAGTGGTACATTTGTTCTGCTGATGGTGCACGAACAATGTTAAAATAGCAGAATGATAAAATGAGGATTGCTCGAAGTGACCACTCACCACCAAAGCCCTTCATGTCCACCATGTTCATTGGCATCGTCTCCTTTCCCGCCATAAAGTAAATCCTCTCAGTTATTGCTTCTGCACACTCGTCATTACAGCCTCGTCCAGCTCGCAGCGCGACGGTGTTGGCTGCAACCGTATGCTTGTGTTATAACATGGTTTCCTCATCTTTATGTTGAGCACTGTCACTTTTGTGGCGTGACGCTTCCAGGTTGGACCTCTGTCTGTGGTGCCAGAGGTTTCTGCTAAAAGTTGATACATGTGATCTCCAGAGAAACATCGTCTGTTATATATATATATATATTTTTGAATCTGTTGAATTGTGAACACCAATTAATTAATTAGTCATCAACATCCCGTTGTTTTTGTTGTTATTGTTGTTGTTGTATCATGCACGTAAATGAGGTTGGGATATTAAATTACTAGCCTGCATGACTTTAGCATTCCTAGTTCTGTGATTCTTGGGGAACCAACCGAGTGAGTACCGGTAGTTCCTCTCAAAAACATTCCTTGATCTGTCCAGTTGGAAAACACTTAATACCTGTATCCAGTGTTAACAGGCGACTTTCACAATGGTGGCGACTTAAAAAAAAAAAATGCATGTGGCATTAATGCATAAGATAAACAGCAAGATGTTCCCCAAATGGCATTTATGTAATTGCAATGCATGTAGTATTTAGACATCAGGAGATTTGTGTAAAATGATTTGTTGTGAAATTTAAAGGAAAGTGATGACATTCGCCTGTCAGCAGGTGAGTGCGAGCTTCATGAAAGCCACATGACCTTTTTACACAAAGCCTGTTCTCCACTTAGGAAGAAGTGAAAAGGGTAAAGAAATTGCAAGAGGAAGAAAAATATTTCATTTAAGATTATGAACTCTGTATCAATGGTGTCTGCATAGCGACACCTGATTCTTAATAACATGATTTCTTCAAAGGTCTTCAGCAAATCGCTGTGCATTTACATTTCAAAAGAGAAAAATTGCTTTCATTTCACTCACTCAGTATTTTCCCCCACCTAAAAGGTGACTTTTATTTCTGAAAGCGTGTTTTTAGGAGTTTATCTTTAAGTAGGCTTCATGCAGAGTGATGTCACATCAGCATGTGTTTTGGACCGTCCGGAAATGTCCTTGGGAATCATTGCGAGGCAGAGACACAAATTGGCAGCTTTTTTATATAAACGAGTATCGATTCAAACGTTTTGGGTGAGATGCTGAGAAAGGGGAAGGTGGAACCGCCACTGACTGCACAGCCGCCTCATGCGGTTTCTTCAGGTTAAAGGAGGTGTAAAGAAAATGAACACATTTAAAAGAGCAATTAATCATCTTAGTTATACGGATGCGAACCTCCACTTCAGTATCTGCCTCAAACACCCTGAGCTGTTCATTAAAGCCAGCCATGTAGGTAATAACTTCCTACCGTGCTTTCATATCCTTCCCAAATTTGCATTTAGATCGCAAGATGATCCCAAGCAAACTCTTCATAATGTCCACTCATCCCTTTCTAAAGCTGCATTCAGGCAATACTGCGATATGACAGTAGGTGTATAACTGTCGATCAATTTGCACTTGTCAGTTTATTGTTTCATCCAGTGCTCAAAGTCCGGCACGCCTGTGTGACGTGAATCCCAGCGAGCCCTCGCATAAAAGTCACCAAGGCAAATGCAATTATTTTTATTGTTCCCGATAAACAAGCCTGAAAGATCTGATCTGAAACCGCCGTTGCTGAGAGAGTGATAATTGTGAGGAGGGACGAGCGCGAGCTCGAGCGATCAGAAGCCGGCGAGTGCGCAGAGAGGTGAGAGAGCATCATAAATTAAAGAGGAAAAAAAAAAAAAAAATGCTTTCATCAAATAAATAATGACATGTTCATCATAAAGAGAAGCGAGCATCTGCTTGGAGGGAGCAGTCGTCAGGGAAATCACCGCTTTTAATTTCATCTCCTCCAGTTAAACACATTCGCCTCTCTTTCTCTTTTCTCCTAACACTGATGCACACTGGGGATCCCGGAGGTCGTTACGGAAGGTCACAGTCATGAGCATGTGCCAGTTAAGCTATTGTGCTGGGATGTTGTGCGAAATTAGTCCGAGGCTGTGTTTTGTGGAAATCTGTGATATTACTCAAATATGTATTTTTCTCCTGGGATCCAAAAGGAGTATTTTACCACCCACTTTCCGTGATTAATTTAAAAAAAATCAGTCTTGTAAGAGCATTAACACTAGCCAGTATTTATCTCAACTGCAGAGAATGAGCTGGGCTTTTGTTGGAGACATTATCATATCTGAATTAATATTTCATTCTTCAGTTTTGCATGATTTTTTTTTTTTTTTTTTAAACCAGCATCTAGCTTTTTCTCATGAGTTTTCATGCATGGGATCACTGGGTCCTGGAGCTTGTTGACCTCAATGAATGATTTAATCTTCTCAAAAAACAAAACTAAACCTATATTCCCCTCCTTCACTCAACACATATTTCCTCTTTTCTTGTGAATGATGGCTTATTCTACCAACTGTTGAAGGTGTGTGTGGGTGCCCTGCATCTGCACAGTCTGAAAAATGTCACTAGTGGGCACGTCCTTTGCCATATTTCTCCCAGAAGATTCTATCATCACCCTGCACTTCAGACATCAGGACCTGCTGTGAAACAAAACAGCGATGGGATCCCGGTCTCCTTGTACAGCGCCGAGAAAATTTGGGATCAGATGGGTCGTACGTCACGACATCACTCAGTCCAGGACTCATCTGTTCACGCATGTGCGCCTCTCAGCGCATCTTTCAGCATTCCAGTGCTCGTTGGGAGGACCCGACTGGCACTTGGCGAGCTAACAGCCGCCGGCGTTTCCCAGCTGACCGTCCACTCGTGCAGAGTTACATGCGCCTTCTTCCTATTTTGTTGTACTGCCAATTGCTGGAGCTAACAACTTCACAGTTCACAACAAAAGTACCCACAGTGTTGGTTTAGCAACCCATTCACCCCCTGTAATATCTCTGGGTGTCCCCGCCCTCCCTTGCTTCTCGTGCCATATAAAAGATAATGAAACATAATGAAACAGATGTGAAAGTTGAAAGCGAATACATTATGCAACCCCGCGATATTACAACAAGCCGGCAACAACTGCGCAGGTTTCCTCAGCATGAATGATGCAAAGCTTACGCGGCATAAAGAGCGCGATAAATAACACAGCTCTTCCTGTCGTTTTCTACCTGACATTTTTCGACTTTTTTAACATGCAGAAGGACCATTTGGTCTCCTCATCCGTGGCCATGTTCTCTCACATCGTGGTAGTATTTGGGAAGATGCTAATGGGGCGATCTCTTCCTCCTTCTTCTTGAGCCATGTCTGGAACTGCCTACTAATGCACTGCGTGTTGTCACTGCTGTTTACTGCAGTTCCTTAAACTTAGACTGACTGCCAAGAGGAGCTAATGACGCAAACCTGTGCCCACAATCGCTGGTTAAAGCGGGTGATCTGCCCCCAGCATCACACCACACACACCAGCCCGCCATCCCCCAGCCATTATCCGAATGTCCCGTTTGTACAACGGGTATGAACAACAATTTAGAATATAAATTATGAATATTTTATTACAGCGAGGTGCTCTGCACTTGATAGTGCCGCGATAAGATGTGAAAACCAATCTTGCTCCTGTAGAGCCTGAGTCACTGTGGTCCTCGGTGTGATTTAGCCACTTCATTTGCATAGGTTAATTTCAAACAGCACCTCAAATTAGGCTTGAAAGGATAATTACTTAATCTTTCCCACTCCTCTCCCCTTCGCCCCCCTTTTACCTCCCTACTGTATTTTTTTTTAATTTTTTTTTTTTTCCCAGTCCAGGTTATGTAAATGTGTCTTCCGACATTCCTCAGGCATCTGTTTTCATGCGTCGGCCAATCGAGTCGCTCTCTCTCTCTCTCTCCCTCTCCCTCCTCTCTCTGCCTCTCCATGTTGGCCTGGACGTTTCTTTAATTCACTCCCACTCATGCACTATAGAGCAAATTGCCTACACAAGCCAGATAATTTCCACAATATACCTGCAGCCATCGACCGCCGTTTTGACGGCGTGAGGGCAACTTCATTTCTCCTCAGTCATGAACATGATGAATGCACGCGCATGTCAAAATAGTGGGCGGTCGCATTAATTATGTTTCTCTCAGCGGCGTTTATAGCGCAGTTTCTTTTGAGTTGGCCTGGTGCTGCATGTGAAATGCAAAGCCGTCATCCAAGGCTGAGAGAGGGAGAAAATAATTGAACACAACAATAATGTGGAGTTCCCCACATTACTGATGTCTACAGATGTACGTGCGGCATCAGTATGCTTTTGATCTCCGGTCTTGACACCGTGTCTTAAGTTCACCGATGGCAAGAAATGGATCTGAACTTTGTGGAACCTTCAGCGACCTTGTGTGCGGCGCCGTGCTTCACTCCTGACTGCTTCCACGCAGAAAAAAAAGCCACAAATGGACTTTAATTATGTAACAGCCAGGATGGTTGTGCAAAGCCGTGTATGGGCTACCATAAGTGACCAGCAAGGCAAGAGTCCACAACCTTATAAATAATGATTTGGATCGATATCTAAGGTTCAGTTCCTACATTGCTTTTCTTTGAATAACATGAGATGTTGGGTTATTTAAAGGTTTGCTTTGGGGATTTTTTTTTTCTTTATCATCAGATTTTGCTGAAGCTGACATGTTCCTCATGATCTTCCTTTTCTTACCCGGCAGTCTATTGGTCATGCTTGGCTTTATTTGCTGAAGAACTTGAGTTCATACCTGGACATCAGGATGCGTCCTAGGTGTCCAGTCATGGTCAGCTCTAATTCCCCTGCTCTATAAACACATAAATTCAATGTTTAGAATCCTGTCAATGCCTGGTCTGCTGCATAATAAAGCAAGGTACACAAAATCAATGCAGTATCGTAGCAAACAGAACGCGATGTTCGTCCAATCTCAAAACTGTGTTTGCAATGACTGTATTGTGTTAACAATTTTTAAGCAATAAGAAGTTTGTTGTTAAGAGAATTGGGAGAACCTCGAACCCAAAAGCATGACAGCTCCCCAAATATGAAACCGAAAAGATTTCCATCACCTCCTGGTTGTTGATGTGAATGGGTGGGACTTTGGGCCAAAATAAAATATGAAAGTGTTCTTGATATAATTTTCCCCAAAGGATAGCTCAATCATTTCTGGTAATTTCGATCACGCTGATGTTCATTTTTTTACAAGTAGGGTTTTAATTGGTTGATTGATGCTGATTGACAGCAGCTCCGAGTGAGATACTGGTAGTTGCAGAGGCATTTCCAAGGTTCCTTTTAAGAATTGTACATTTGAAAGTTGAGACATGGAATGCTAAATTTCCCCGGCATTTTTTTGCTTTTAAGTGACGAACAGATCACTTGTGAGTGAGTTTAAGTGGGACTTTAATATCACGGCTCCGTTTCCTGATTGCTAGCGCACAAAAATCTGGTTCCGAAGGACATCAGCCGCACAAGACGGCGGCATGAAAAATTCTGCTGATGTTTAGCTTCATAACGTTTTTAGCATCCAGGAGAAGCTGGTGGAACAAGGGAAACGGTGGAGCATGGCTGACACAGTCAAATCAGGGTGAAAAGCAGTAAGCACAAAACGAAAGCTAGAAGGACGACACCTGAGCGCTACCCGTGCAAGCCGAGCAACAGCAGATGAGTCAAGAAGCTAAAGACTGACTGGCGGTCAACGAGCCGCTGAGGTACAGGTGTGCAGGCTGGGAGGAGTAACGAGGAAATGGGGAGCAGGTGAACGGGGACCAGAGTTGGGAAATAGATTATCCCGAAAGCCTGTGCCTCTCGTTATGTTAACGAGTCTCCTTGTTCTGCTTGCTGGCGCCTCTTCCTCCCATCTGCCAAATGAGAAGTCCATGGCTCCGCAGCATCCGTCCATCCAATGTGCGGCATTTATACATCACACAGATTGATAAAAGACTCCTGGTCTAAGCTACATTTATGTTTCCTCACTCCTGCAGGTGCATTTAAGGGACTGGAGAAGCTGCATGGCGGCGGCGGGAGGAAGGAATGATTTGTGGGTCTCAGTAGGAGAGGAGAGGTGAAGAAGCATAACTTAGTGTGATGAAAAGCACCCAGAGAAAAGCAGGGAAAGACTGGAGAACACGGGGAGATGGAGGCTAACGCACCCGGTAGAACCACAATTCCTTCAGATTTGATTGATTAACGCATAATCTTCTTCTTTCCTTTTTTTTTTTTTTTTTTTTTGGGCTCCCTTCCTTTG
>CAAKHG010005720.1:12395-31715 GCA_901007715.1 Dactylopterus volitans
GAAGATATTCTAGTGTTTATGCTGATGATGCATTACTTTTCCTTCAAAACCCAAAAGCTTCAGTTCCTGAGACCAAAACGCCCATAAGCCCCTTACATTCCCAGAAACCTCCATTTCCAGGAACTTATTTACGCAGGTAAAAGAGTTTCTGGTAATCTGGGTGGTTTGCGTTTTCACTGCACCACAAAGTTCTGGAGAATTTATTAAAATTTGGCTGATGACATAAGAGAAAATGCACTACACCACTGCACTTTATAGACGTATTCCTGTTTAAACCCTAAACCCACAAAGAGTTACACTAATGCCTGCATTTAGTTTTACTTGCATGCAACTTAAACAGTATCTATACTGTACTTAAAATTTGATGCCATGTAAATGAACAGACAGATAGTTATTAGGTCAGATTTTTTTTAATAAATATAAATGACAACAAAAGGTGCGAAAACAAGGAGCCATGAGATTTACGAAACAAAAAAAGTCAGTAAAGAGTTCGAACTTCTGGCCGAGTGTCAGTGAGCCAGTCTGGACCTGCCAGTCCTGCTGTCTTGAGTTGTTGCGTCCCCTGAGAACGTTTTCCCCGCTTGTGGTGAGTCCGTACGGTCCATTTCATCTGGAAATCACAATACATTAATGAGTGTTCAGCTCACGACGACAAGACCAACCAGTCAGTAATTCTGTTCAAGTTCCTTCAATATTTCCCGACCGTGTCTCGGCATGTGGTGCTATGTTAATTTTGCCTACTCAAGGCCGCTGATCGTTATCGTCATCAAATCCACTCCAAACAGCCTGAACCTCATCTTCCATCAACTTATGTTAGATCCTCATTTGCTCCATTGTGCAAAACGTTCTCGAGCACAGCGCTCCACCCCCAAGAATTCCAGGTAGTCTGAAAAGTCATACCCTGCTACTAGGTACTTTTTTCAGGGAAAGTTTGGGGTCAAGGGAAAGTTTTTTCCCTGGGTAATTTTGGTGGAAACGCTCCAAGGTTTTTCAAAAGCCCTGTGGTGGGAAAGGGGCTATAGACAAATTCTCATCTTTCTCAGAACACTCCATTAATTGGTCCAAATCCACTGTTCTACCTATCAGCTACAATTTTCAGAGCTCAGCATCCACCCCAACTTCAGGCAGGAAGGTACTTGGACGTCAATATTTCCTCCAGGCTGTCACATTTGACAGGGCTTAACTAAACTCCTCTACTCAAAACAACAGAGGATGACCTTATGAGGTGGAGGACTGTCCATATCACTCATGGGAAGAGTTGCAACCGTGAAAATGAGGATTCTTCCAAAAAAATCAATTACCTCTTCTCTATGATTCCCACTAACGCTTCCTCTGTCCTGTTTAAATCACTAGACTCCAACATCTTCAAATTTCTGTGGAAAAAATAGTTTAAAAACTGCAAAAAGTAAAAGACTGGTGGCTCAGAAATACCAAATTTCCAATATTACTTTGTTGCAAATAGGGTACATTGGGTCCAGAAATGGATCAAATCTGCATCACGCATGGATGGACATCGAGCAAACATTTTGTAAAGAAATTGCTATTTCTGACCAATCATTCATCAGCCCCACTATCAAATGCCACATCCTTTTCAAGTACAAATATAAGCACTTCACTGACAGCCTGGTGGGAATTTCTTAAAATAAGCAGGTCTTCTCTTATCCCATGCAGACTCACGCCAATTTAGATCAATCTTGATGGAGAAGTATAGCACAGGAGCTGAGTAATATTTTCTCAGTTACACTTTTCTCAGATCCAGGCCTATTTATCTTGGACTTGCCTTCAAAAACACCATCTTTGAGTAGATTGGACTTCAAACTTTGTGAACTATCTACTAACTAGGTGAACCATCAGCACACATCTTCTCACCTAATTTATCATTGCTCCTGTGTATTCTCATATTCCTTAAATATATGAATGGGAGTTTATGCAGTGTGTATGGTGATTGGTGCGGCAAATAGGGCAGTTTTGGAGGGTGAAGAGAGCAATGTGAAGTTATTTCATCATTGGTAGTGGTTTGTTTTTGTTATCTGTCATCTCTGAGAATGTAAAGAGCACTTTGGTTCATACCTTAAAAAAAAACTCAATAAAATCGAATGAAAACAAAGAACAATGCTGACATCCTGCAAAACAAAAGCAGCTAAACGCCCATCATGACATGATAAGGGGGTTTGGAATTGGGGGTTGGAATTGATGGCAAGAAATTTCTCAAAATACTTAAAACTCAAAGCCGTAATCCAGGGGATAGCATAGGCTGTAACAGTAACACGGCAGATAGTTACATGCATGCCATGTCATTATATGCACCCATCAATCAATTTTGGCAGGGGATTGTGAAAACCTGTCACCCTGTCTAGGATGTCCTATCCCAGCTTCCCCCTCACTCTGCCATACAAATATGGACATAAACAACTCCTACTTCATTCTCACTGGCTTAAGTATCACCAAGAAAATCCTCATGAACTGGAAAACGAAAAGAACTATGTATGTCCCGATAGAGAAGCGGAGGACAGGCAAAGACTGATAGATAAATTTCCTGTTAGACCATGTCTCCCTGAATAGTATGTCTGCCTCCTCAAAAAAAAAAAAAATTGGTTGATTCTAGATGCATTTGGGCCCCAGTAATCAATTCCATTACTGAACGTTGATGGGGGTTCACCAGGAGAGCCTGGTGACTCTTCTCTCGTTTTGGTGGCCATAGTGTCCTGGGTGGTAGTGGGTGTCCAGTGGCCTCTGGGAGCTGGTGGACCTGGGGCTGCGCTCTCTGGGGGGGGTGGGGTGGAGGGCCCGGTGGGCCCGTTCCTGCTGCCCGGGGTGGTTCCTCGGGGGGTAAGGGATGGTGTGGGCCTTGAGCTTGGGTTGGGTTGCCTCTTGGGTGTGGGTATGTCTGGGCCCTCTGCCCTCATGTGATGAGGGCCTGGTGGGAGATGTGGTCGGGACAACCTTATTCTCAGGATCTTAATGGAGATCCAACTGTGGCCCCCAGAATATGCCAGTCGGGGGCAGGCAGGTCTTTTGGGTTAGAGGGACAAGGGGTGGGCAGGGGCAGGCAGGTCTCTGGGGGAGTAGAAACGGGGGTGGGCATGGGCAGGGGTTTGGATAGTGGTGCTGTTGTTGGCGCGGGGTTCATCGGCGTAAGGGGGCTTGTGCCTCTCTAGACGTGCTGCTCCTGGTGGGGTTACGGTTAGGGCAATGCCAGCTGCATTTCCTGGCGCTGCCTTTGGACGGTTCAGCTCACCCCCCAGGTAGGCCCGATTCCTCTCCCACTGAGGGAAGTGGAGGCGATAGGGGCAAACACCGGTGCCTTCCTGGGTTTGGGGGCTCCTTGCCTGGGGTCTGAGTAGGTCTCTGGAGTGTGGGGCCTTGGGGCAGCCCAAGCAAAGTGGGTTGGGCTGGGGTCCCAGCCCACCCTCTCCTCAGCCCCGCCCTCCCTGTCTTGCTGTGGGCTGGTCTCTGGTTGGTCAAGAGGGGGGTTCCCGCTCTTTAGGGCCCCGGGAGGGGGGGTTGTGGCCACTTGGGTCCCCACCTGGCTGCTACTTTGGGTTGCTGTGGCATGGTTGCGACGCTCCACTCTAACTACAAATTTTTCCCGGTGACAAACATTCACAGCTGAATGCACACAGACGCACTTATGCAGATACAGTAAAGCTGGAATTTAACATTTAGAATGCTGATATTAAACATATATTGTTTTTGTTTGTTTGTTTGTTTTTGTTGCTTTTTTTTTTTTGTTACCCATGTTTTGGTTACTGTTGTTGTAGTTGTTATTGTTATTGCTATTGTTTTAGTCCCACTGCCCCCACACCCAACCCCACCAGGTCCTGCCCGGAATTATCTTCTAACCTGATAATAAAGGAAATGCAGACTATACAACAGGATGAGTATTTCAGACTCCTCCTCCTTTGCAGGGCACCCAGACCTCTCATTCTGCATGCCTAAGTGGTCAAACTGCATAAAAAAAAGGAGATACGGATGTGGCACAAAGGAATCTAAAACCTACTAAACCTTGCATCTGTCCACAGTGCATCTTTTAAAGTCTTTTAAGAATTTTACGTCCTGCATCGCTACCTCCTTGCTGGACTCCGTTACACTACCATCAAACCTGGAAAGTGACATCAATAGTCAAATCTGCTCTCCACAGATTCGGGGTGTAAACTTGGGCTGAAAAATTACACAACCTTTTATATTGTGTCATCAGACAGGGTGGGGACACCTTTTCAGTAATTTTCTAAAACGTAAACCTCATCTAGAATGTGAAGGATAGTGATTTGAGACATGGAAGAAGTCAGTGGGTCTAAGGCTACACATAAGTTGGGTCAAAATAAGTGATGGTTCAAAAGCATTAAATATGTTATTCTGTTTTATGATAGAGACATATGGCAGATTGACATTTTAGCATTTGGACAGTTTACAGGAAACGCATCCTTGTTTTTGATTAGTCCCACATTTCTCTCTATATATCCATTTCTACAGAGTCGATCCTATAAAATTTCCTTGCATCCCAGGAAAAGCACATTTTCGAAATGTGGCATAGGGTGAATGCAAACTCTGCACGTGTTGGATTAGCTTTTGTTCATGACGTCAAGCCAATGTTTTCCGGAGGAGGTGCATAATGGGAAAGATCTGAGCATAAAACAGAGAGAGAGAGGACAGAATAGAGGGACTGGTATTGTGTCGGTTAATCTAATAAAGACACCCAGAGGCAAACAGACATCTGAGTGTCCTTCTTGTGTTTCTGGCCTACACATGAGGCTCAGCAACCCTCTGGCTTTCTGTGCATGCGGGCGTGCTTGTGTGTGCGTGCACAGTAACAGTTTCCTCTCATCTTTTACACCATCATACGTGTCTCTCCTCACCAAACCTGTCTTTCCACTGTCATACTGCTCTCTTTTGCTTCTGATCGCCCTCTTCTCCCATGCGTCTACAAGAGAAAAGAGATATAAAGGCTGATGGGCAGTGACGAGAAGACAGGAAGTGAATGATGGCCGCCTGTGCATGTGTGCAATGATGTTTGTGTGTGTGTGTGGGTGTGTTTACGCAAAGAGCCTGGGGGTCCATCTGACATTATGCAGCCTAGAACAATCCTGATCTTGTCCCCAAAACATTCCCAATATGTGTTGCTTTCAGTCTGGTACAAGCACACGCAAAATGCCAAAATAATTAGGAATCTATGTGACAAGCGATGCGTAGCCTATGAACAAAGTTTAAGGCTTGGTGGTGAGCACTACTCCGATATCCTGCACTGTGGTTTGTGTTGCATTTAGTGTTGCGCATGCATCAATATCTAATTAGCCTAAAAGCACAGGTGTAAATAATGACCTTAATGATGGATAAATACCGTTTAGTAGCTTCAATTTCAGGGTCCCGGGATTGTACATGCTGCTTAACTGGCATGACTTAATGCAGTACATGAATAAAACAGAGCCATCATTAACGCTATTAGTAACACCTGTGCTTTTCCCGGTATGACAAATCAAAATGTCTGCTCCGACCAAAGTCTGTTGTTGTGCATCCTGATCCCCTTCATGTTGATTCCGCCTGTTTCTCCTGCGTTAATGAACAGCATTACATTCATCCGTTCCGCCCAACGCCGTCGCTGACCCTTCATTTTTAAAAAGTGCTTCAGCGTCACCTCTCAGCACACAAACAACCATTTTAAGAGGAATGACTCGATTCTCTGACATGGCCTCAAACAAGATATCGCAAAAAATTATGGCGCTTTTCAGGAGACCCGGACGGCAAGAACGTCCTGTCCCTCTGTGTGCGTGTGTACCCTTGTAACTTGGCTGACTTCGGTGTCAGCAGAGGCCAAGTACTAATCATATGCAGGAACACCAACACGTTCTCATCCCTCTATGTCAAGTTACAACAGTTCCAGACTGGCAAATACCGACGCTTTCTCACGCCCCTCACATCTCATAGATACACATAGCACCCTTTGCTGTGACTCCAATATGAATCCATGCTTTTCCGCATTAGACAAACATATGCCTTAAGCGAAATGTTACAACTTCTTTTATTTTGTAATGTTTCAATGCCATGGTTAATCTGATTAGATCATGGTTGCACACAGTGCCTGCTGCTGCTGCTGCTGCTTAAGGTGTCACATTCTGATGCCGAAGCTTTTACATTGTTAGCACATCCTGTAACGGTACTCATGTCTATATTTATCGTATTGATAATGCCTGTTACATACTGCTCTGTTCCGAGAAGGAGTTTATATTTCATTTCCAGTCATATAATTTCTATTGATTTGTTTATATATTTGAATTGTATGGATATTGTTCATATTGTTCATACTCTTCATATTGGGTCAATTTCTATTTTGAAGTATTTGTTATATTCTTTGTTATATCTTAGTACTTCCTTCCTGTTTCTTTATGTTTATACTCTAATGGCGCAACTGTGACCATGCAATTTCCTCTGGGATTAATAAAGTATTTCTATTTCTGAATCTGAATGGAGTAAATTTGCTGCATCTTGCACACATGCACAAGGGTGACTCAGTCACCATCATCAGTATCAAAGCGTAGCCATATGGCAACCGAGGACGGGAACAAGCTCAGAATGCACCAAAACTTAATGGAACCAGGTTTTATATTAATTTTAGATTAAATTCGATTTTTTCTTACTATATTACTATATAGGCTATAACAAATTTGATCTCTCGTCATTTTTAATATAAAGCAAGTCTAGATCGCTCTTGATGAATCAATACAAAACTCTCATTGCCGCAAGGAATAGGCAACCGGGTCAAGGATGGACTCCATTTAACAGGAGGAACCTCAGATCAGAACTGGACTGAGGGTGGGAAGGCGCGTGCCTGGAAACGTTATGTAGAAAGAGAGTAAAGTAGGGGGGCCAATGAGAACGTCTAAGTTTAGTTGGGAATACAACCAAAGTGAGTGTGATGTAAAATTGCACTTTGTTTTTTAGACAGGACGCCCACTTAAGGGACCGGGCCACACCTTTTGGAAAAATGTCCCCTCTGTCTTTGTTGATATCCTATCATGGTCATTCCCTGCACTGTGTGTTTAAGACATCGCTGGTATTGTGGCCTGTTTGATTTTGTAGTTTGTGTTCTAAAAAAATTTGATGTTCATCTCTTGTGTTTGCAGCACTGCTGTTCTCATTTAGTTTCTGGATGGTCGTCGCAGTTGTTCGCTGTCAGTTCTTGCCTCTTTCGTCTTTCCCTTGACGCGAACCAATTGTGTGGGATTACTACGTTTATGAGAGTCGGTCACCCTGGTTTGCTGGTCACCATTTATAAGTTGTTTTTTTTTTTTTTGCCTTTTGCTTTCCCCTTCACGGACTGTTTGCCTGATTAGATTTTATGGAGGAGAACTTTTCCTGGCCCTCTGTGTTTGTACCCAGTGAGTCGGTTTCCTCATTTTCCTGTTTCCTGACAGTAAATTGCTTTCACATTTAAAGATAACACCAGTGCCAATTGGCAGGAAGCAAGAATACGTCCCAAGGCAGTTGCCCTCTTAGCCTGGTTGTAATCTGGTTTGATGTAGCTAGATCTTTACGTTATTACACACACACACACACATATACTCCCACATGCACACACTCAGTGAGAAAAAAAAATGGATAAAAGCTGAACTCACCTCGACACAAGCAGTCCAACCATCTCATTCTCTCCTGAAATAAATATTTCAACGCCGTACACTTTCAGAGTGCACTAATCTCCGCGTCTTTGTGTTTGAATAATGAATGCAATAAAAACTCACACGGTTACTCTTAACATCACCTCAAACTGCCCCCCGTCTGATGTGAGCGAGCGAGGCGAGCGGTTCTAAGAGTGGTTCGGGTAATTAGTGGACATGACAAGGAAAGAGTTGGAGATCATGAAAACAAAGGATGGAGAGAGAAAAAGGTCCAGGGGTTGACAGCGGTTCATGAGCACGTCGCAGGCTGGATTGTGCTCTGCAGTCAGGAGAGAGAGAGAGAGCAGTCACCACAAAGTGAAAGGACATGAGACACATGGAGGCACAGAGAGAGGAAAATCACCCTTCCAGGGACAGTTCTGTCGCCTTAATGGAATTTAATGAACAGTTTGTTCCAGACACAGAGCCAATTTGTTTTTCCGCCTTGGCAGAACCTCGCCCAGAGGACAGGTGTATTTTTTTTAATTCATCTTGATAGACTGTGCTGTCATATCATGCACACACCGTAGCTGAGCGGGATGGATCACTGGGGCAGTAAGAGGGGGATATTATCTCTCTTGTGATGTTTGCCGCTTTTGTCACATAAACTTCTCTCCTCATTTCCTCTGATTTTGTGATGACGGTTGTTAATTTGCATGGATCTTATGAGCTCTTCACGCATGCATTTTTTTTTTTTTTTTTCATTTTTAGCCCTCTCATTTAACTTTCAGCAGTCTTGCGAGTATATGTATATTTTTAGGTCCAACCCAGCACTTGCTGGGTTTACGGACTTTCAGAAGGGACCTCATCCAGCGACTCCTGTCATCCCCCTCCTCCCTTGTCTCCCCTCTGTAGCACCCTTAGCCAATCTGAGCCTGTGACTGAAGCGTCATCTCCCAGGCTGCAACATTCCGGGATGCATTTACTCACTGGGTGTGCAGGCACGAAGAGCCACCTCTAGATTTTGAGCGGCTTTGACTGCGCGCAGTGCTGGTTCTGGACGCGCGGGCTCTGCAGGAATTAGCAATCACAGTTGTGATCCAACCAACCGTGCGCATTCACAGCCGCCTGTTTTTTTTTTTTTCCCCCCTCTCTCCCTCCCGCTCTCTCTCTCTCTCGTGGATCAGCCGGTTGCAGACACCCCTGCCAGGGTCGCGGTTTTTTTTTTCTTCCGCCAAGCATGGGATGCTGCGAGAGATGCACGCTGAGAGGGAGGAGATAGATGAATAGATTGATAGAGGGGGGACGATAAGGGAAGCGAGCAGCCCCGCGTCGATTGGTCGTGGAAGCATAGAAACAGCCTGCAACAAATATCTGACCTCGACCTCCTCGGACGGTGGGAAGCCGGTCGGTTTGAGATGGAGCTGTCGAGATTTTCTATCGTCCTGTCTCCTCCTCCGACACGCACGCTGCTGAGGCTGATGATGATGATGATGATGTTTGCGTAGGAGTGTTTTATTTTGCAGGCAGCGTTGGTTAACCAGCCTCCTCTTGTTCCAACAACTCAGTTCAAGCGGCGGATGGAAGTGTGCGCCTGCTCCCAACACCTCTCCCAGATATACCATCCTCGCAGACAGGCTGCCATCGCTTCCTTGTTGTTGTTTTTTTTTTTTTTCGTTTGTTTGTTCTTTTGAGTATTTTTTTTTAAGATATCCAACTGCGAGTGTGAAAATGCACTAAAGATGTTTTGGGTGCAGGCAAGAATGTGTCGGGAAAAGTAGACTTAAGAACAAAGAATACGGACATTAACGTGGACATTTTTCATATTATTGTTATTTTGCAAAGGACGTATTTTTGGTTTTTAATTTACAACTAAAGAGGATCAGGCCTGCCAGTGCAGCTCCGTCTCTACTTCCACAACCGGCTTTCAGTGTTTTGCTGATTACTTCAGACATTTGTGGCATTTCTTTTTCTTTCTATGTTTTTGGTGACTGACATAAAAAAAAAAATCCAGCAAAGATCGGGACCTGAGATCCAACTATCTGCCTCCTCTACCCTGGATGTGAACTGCTGACTTCCTCTTATCTCTGAAGGTAAGAAGCCCCTGAAAAGCTGATGTTTACTGTCCCTGGCAATACCCCACCCTTTGGGATCTGATTCATGCTCATCCTCAGGGTGGATTCACGTGGAGTTTATTATTATTATTATTATTATTATTATTATTATTATTATTATTATTATTATTATTATTATTATTATTATTATTATTACATAAGTCTGCTTGTCAAGTCCCACATGCTCTGACAAACAGCTGAGGAGCAGACTGTGAGGAGTTTCCAGTTTCAGCACCATGGACAGAGTCGCTTCTCTTCCTCTCTTGTTTCTTCTGGGATGGAAGGAATCTTGCTTGTCCTCTCCCCATTTCACCCAGACATGTATAATTAATCACAGTCCATATACACCAGTATTCTGTACAGTGACCATGCAGAGTGGAAGCTAAACTAAACCATGGTGGAGATACAGTTAGTGGAGTACAGGTAAAAAAAAAAAAAAAAAAGGATGGATGAGAGAGGGTGAAGGAGTGAGAAGGAGTGAGAGAGGGAGGGTTGGTTGGTTCATTGCTTCATATGACAGACCTGCTCACCACATGCTGACAAAACAGCATGGCTCGTGAGGCACAGCTTCTGTCACCAACTGTTAGTCATGGTCACGTCCAAACTCTTGGCTCCGGATATTTTTAGGCAGAGTGGAAATGCATCTCAGGCAGCATTAAGGCCGTGCAGGAAAAACATCCCAGCAAACACAGTTAAAATGGGCAAATATTTTTAGGCAGGGGAAAGGTTGGGCGAAGGACCACGGCGGAGAAGCGTGAAGTCGTAAGTGTAGCAGCGAGATGAGCTAAAAAGCTTCTATCGTGTTTTGGTTCAGGAGAAAAGTTAATACAGCACACTTGCGGGGAAATTTGAGGATTTTAGGGAGAAGCTTGTTAAGCAGATTGTTCCAAAAAAAAAAAAAAAGTACATATTTTTGATAAACCATCATGAAAATGTAGATACAGTTTTTTTCTTATGTTATTGATGACTTCTTAAAATTAATTATGTAGTCTATAAAAGTTCAATCTTGCCGATATGTTATTCATAAAAACCCCTGCTTCATAATTCATAATGTAAAATAAATTACTTGCTGCACAGCTGCACTTAGAAGAGGCAATTTGGAGGCAATACTCACATGTCTGTTTACCTGAACTTATCCACATAAATGCCTTTCAAACTTTTCAGAAGTTTGAAAAAAAAAATGCTTTTGTACATATCTCATATCTCGAAATGATGACAATGGTGACCTTTGAACTTACAGTCTCCACTCATTGTCATCATACATAAGACACCTGAGACAGTTGTGATTTGCTTTGCGTGTGTCATGATGTAGCACATCTTGGTGGAGCAGCACCTTTTTATTTTTCTTCTTTAATTTATAATACATCGATGTCTCAGTGTGAAAGAATTCTTATTTAAAGCTTCAGAAAAAGAGAACTGAAGGTCACACACTTATTCAGATTGTATGGCTTACTCTATTGTATGGCTCACCATTGAGCTTCAGTGAGTTCAGTCATACTGTCAGTGCTGTTATTTTAAAGCCATGCCTGCACGTTTAGTTTCAGCATCACTGGATTATTTTCATTGCTGATTATGTTCTTGATTATGTGCAGAATGATTACTTGTTTACTCTACTAAGTGTCAGAAAATAATGAAAAATGTTGATCGATGTTTCCCAAAGCTCAACACGAGATCCTCAAATGCTTTGTTTTCACCACAAGCCAAAGATATGCCGCTTACTGTGAAAGAGAGGTAAATAAATCAGAGAATATTCACATGTAAGAATCTGGAATTAGAGAATTATGACCCTTTTGCTCCTCAGTAGTTACTCAAACTGATTAATTGAAAATCAAAATAGCTGACAATCAATTTAATAGTTGACAATTTATTAATTGACTGTCACAGCTGTATTCCATATCATATCATATCATATCATATCATATCATATCATATCATATCATATCAGGTTGTGAGAAGAAAATAAATATATATGCATGCTCTGTTTTTAGAGTGACTACAACAAAGAAAGACAAGGCGGGGCTTGTGTTCCCATGGCGACCTTCTCCAATGACCCTCGGAACAACCTTGCCCCCTTGGGAGATCCGTCATACTCCTGCGCGCGCACACTCACGCACATACACATACATGCATATACAAACACACACACTCCAGTCCCCCACGGAGTGTGACTATGAGTGACTCTTTCTTGTCTCTCGTTGCTGATGCTCTCGGTCGTTACAGCAGGAGAGGAGAGGAGAGGAGAGAGAGTTGAAGGACAAGGAGATGACTACGATTCAAGCGCAGATTACAAAGACAAATGGGTAATGAAAAAACATGAGGAAAGGTGTAGCAAGAACAACTCATGTAAAAAAGGGAGCGATAATGAAAAGGTGGAGGGCGGAAGGTGTAAACAGTTTGCAGAATAGTCAAGAGTAATGCTGTTTCAGAGGCAGCACTTCTGTTTTTAGGCATTTAAATTGTACTCACATATCAGACTTAATTACCTTTAAAATGCACGATTGGGAGGGGGAGTCCTGATAGACCCACTATGGGAGAGATAAAGAGAGGTGGAGTGGATGGATTGAGACTGGGGGGAAGGGAATATGGCTGCTCAATGATCATATTAAACAGTCACCACCCAGTCCTCCCTTCCTCCACCCGTGTCTACTCCCCTCCCCCTCGGCACCATGCTCTGCTCCCCTCACAGCTACTCCCTGACATGCTCACACATCACGCTTACGCACAGTCACCAATTTCACCAGCGCGCGCGCGGCCAGGCACGAGCGCATTTGTGCGCGCGAGCCGCCGGTCAGCTGCCCTCATCCCAGTGAGTGATTGTAAAAGACTGAAGCTCATTCTGAAGCAGGGGGCGGTGGCGGGTAGCTAAGGAGATGCAGCAGCAGCAGAAGGAGCTTCGTCTGTGGCAGCCTTTATCGTCGGTGTGTTCCAGAGAATTTAAAGCACTTAATAGTATGACAATACTATTAAGAATTTTTTTTTAGCTTGATTAGCAATAAACAGTTATTGGCTGATCAGCCCTGTGATATCTGATTCTGAGCACGTGTGCATACTGTACTCAGAAACCAAAAATCTGTATATGATGAGTAATCTGTTTGTTTGTTTTTTAGTTTAGTTAGTTTGGCCCAAGTCCCATCCACTAACATGGATGAGGGGAGATTTATTACCTATACTGCAGTAGGCCACCAGGGGGCAAACACGATCTTGGAGGCTTATTTGAATCTGTGGTAAGAAAAGTTTGATCCTGGAGGTGAACATGGATGGTTTGGGCAATAATTTCAAGCCACACTTTCTCTGTAAATTGTTTTATCATCTGATCTCTGACATTATGTACGATCTCAGCACACTTATCTCTGTGGATAAAATGTTAGACTTGGTATTAACGGTAGCTGAAGCAAATAATAACACAATGTAAAAACAAAAACCAAAAAAAAAAAAAAAAAAACACCAAACGTTTCATTTAGGTTCCTTTGCATAACTGGCCTGCAGCACTCTGCATATTTTACACACTACACTAGTGTACAGGAAGAGAGCATAATGCAAAGACCAAGTTTACAATATGCATTATGTCTGTAAGTACAAAAGTATACATTTGAAAGGGGCCTAAGGCTTCCACATTACAAACTTCATGATTGCAAGTCTTTTATCTAAGTCTTGGTGCTCATTACGGGAGCATTAGCTGTGTAATGAGACTAAAAAGATGCAAACTCAACACGCTCCCTTTAGAAAGTGTTGAGGTAAAACCCATTTGAAAGCACGCCAGCTCAGCAAGGTCGTGACTTATTCTGCCATTAAGAGTTGTCACAGCAAATTCACTCATTCATAAATTTGTCTCTTTTGGATGTGTTTAATTATGCATCTCTGCAATTCCTCCTCACTGCTCCGTAAAGACATAAGGGCTTTCAGTAAAAGAGGGAAAGTTGGCTCAAGTACAAACGGGCGAGAACTTTTAGGCATAGAACAAATGGTCAGAAAATAGAAGAAGAAAAGCCCCAAGAAAACAAGAAAAGGCGATGGTAAAATGCCAGTCTGTAATAGCCCTGTCGCCATAGTAACTGAAGACCCATTCCTACTCTTACACACACTGCCTCTTGAGCAATGACCATTAGCATTAACAGAGAAGCAATCATCAGCAGTGAACCTTTACCACATCTGTACATTGATCAAGGATGTCTATGTGCACCCCCTCATCTGTGCTTCCTGTTAAATTCTTCTATTGTTTCACATTGCTATATTTTCTGTTTTCTCTCTGCCTTTTCCGCCATATCTCCTCAAAATCTTTCTTCATGCTGTGTCATTCCATCTCGGCTTTTTATACTCCCTGTTGTTTACCAAGTTTTAACCATACATGGCTATCATGACCGTCTAGAGCACATGCACATTCAAACTGTTACGTATATTACCAGAAACATTCCGAATTCCGTGTTTTAGCCTCTTCCTCTCTGAGTCCTCATCGTCACACAAATACTGTACATCTCACTGCACATACCATTTCATCTCCACATGAGAAGAGCCCAGCACAGTGTGTACTCACATATTTGTATATGTATTACAGATGTGTTTTTTGTCAGATAAGACCAATTCAAATTCTGAGATTTGGGCTGGACATTACTCAGCCTTATCTTTAATAAAAATGAATCTAATCTAGCCAAATACATGCAGATAAAATCAGCAGCAGCGGCATATTGTTTTTGTGAAAGAATTTGTTTGTGAGAGAATTTGACTGTGAAAAAAAGCGATAGGGTGTAAAGAAAAAGGAAGCTTCCATCCATTGCCCCCTCTTTTCTTGAGAGTTCTGGTCGGGTGATGATGAAAGAGCTCTGCAAAGGTAAAGGTGTTTGTGGCTGATCTGAATGGCCGTTCTTGAAGAGGTGAAGGGCCAGCTGTCAAAGATGGGAAATGTGACAATCATTTAAATGGGAGGATTATCGTGCACATTCTCCATAAGAGACTTTAGAGAGCAGCGCATGATTATATGAAACAGGACGGAACTTGTCATTTTCTCACCTCCACACACCTGGCCAATCATTGTGTGAAGTGGGCTGTGATTGATGGTTCTGGAGAATTACAGAAACTGGCAGCTCCCACATTAGAAAAGGTGTAGGGGGAAGGAGTCTCAGGTGCTTTGCAACCATTTTACAAACACATTTTTTGTCAACAAATGCTGCAGATTTTCAAGCAGTGTAGGCAGAAATGATATGATCTCGAGATATGTAAGATCCCAAAGTGTTTCATTTGCTGGCCCACAGGAAACCGCAAGCAAAGAAGTGTCACGTCCAAACCGAGATCGGCATTAAGGTCTCCATTTCTGTGTGGTGGCAATGCATGAAGGCACTTTTTTTTCCCCACACCTGTGCCAGTTTAAAATTTTGGTGACTCACCATGCTCCTTAGCTGGAGCACAGAGGTAGTAGAGGGGGTGTCATCGATCCAAGACTGCACTATTATTAAGGTGTCATGGATGGCTGTGGTTGTGTTGTGTGCTCGGAACGGGTCAGCAGTGACTCACCCTTTGCTCAGTGTTACTAACATATTGCAGAGAGAGAAAGCAAATCAGCGAGGAAAACTAGACTCAGCAAGAGAATATTCCGAAAATTGAATTCTTTCCACGTTTTATGAGCAAAAGTGTGTCAAAGTGCTTCACGTGTGCATCTGCGAACGCCATTTCCCACAGCACATGTTATCGTGTGCCACAGCTGTGCGATGATTTCATCTGTTTGTCAGATGCTGTGTTTCTGACTCCTCTGTGTTGTGTGGCTATGCGGGCTGACCCCTTAGTGCCACGCGTACAGCTCCATGTCAGAGGCGCTATCTTTTGTGGCGGTGCTGTTCAAAGTGATGTTAAAACAGAGGCCTGCCCGCATTCCCCAGGGCCGCGTAGATCAGTCGGAACAGACAGGGAGTAGTGGAGAGCAAAGACGGACGCAAAGATGCCAGAGCAAATGGAGGGAGAGGCTAAACAGACAAAGAAATCATCCCGCGTGGTGCATTTGCGTGGCACTTTTCTTACCAGGAGGTCTTAACTGAACTCTGACTGTCACAACACTGTGTCTTCTGTCACTGCCATTCCTCAGAGGCAGATTTGACTGACAGCGAATTAATAAGCCGAGAGTGACGCAATGGCGGACAGCAGGTAGTGTTACTAGACAGACTTGTCATTTCTAGAGTTAGAAAAAAAAACCCAGATACAATATATGGGAGGGCCTACGGATTGCACAAAGCAAACAAAACAAATCTTGAGATGTGGTTTGTTTTTGTCGTCCATTATAATTATTTAATGTGGAAGTGCAAACAATGCAGAGTGAATTTGCCTGGATATACAGTTATATTGACAGACTGGTCTTGATCTTGTTGAATGCAGCACTTTATCTCTGAGTTGTGGTTGTACTCTTGTCTGTTGTGTTTATGCAGTACTAAGCAGAACATCAGAGTAAAGTTGCTTGAGGTGTGTCTGTGTGTGCATGTGTGCGTGCGTGCGTGCGTGTGTGCGTGCGTGCGTGCGTGTGTGCCTGTGTGACGACAGGCATGCTGAATTATTTGCTCTGCAGCATCAAGTGCTGCCTCCTGCATTTACATTCAATTATTCACATAGCCATATGTGCAATTGCCTCTGTTATACTTACAAAATACATATGCGGTATTTTCATATTTTGTTGTTGGTTACACTTTGATTATCTTATATATCTAAGAGCCTTAAAACACATGTAGCACAGGCTGCAGAAAAGTCTGGTAATGGTAGAGTCTGACATCAGCATCTCACCACGGTCCTTAAAGTTAATTATACCCATTTCCACCAGATCAGCTTTGGTTCTTGAACTGGTTCCATTCAGGATTCTTGGAATCGTGGGTGATACATAACAAACCAGGCTGCATCGCCACCGGCTTTGAGGAAGCGTTGCATGGTATGGGAGTAACCATCAGTGGCAGGATGATGGCTCGTATTGATTTACCTGCAAACTTTTATTCAGTTATGTCTGAATCTATTCATTTTTATCACACATGCTGATTTTTTTGCTTTTCCTGAAACATGTGAAATTTCCACAACCATCAGTATGTATTGTGCTACACTGACAGACCACTGTATACTTTTTTTTTTTGATGATGTCTCGCTTGAATTCTCCGCTGTTGAATTTTCCATTCCCTCTTTCTGACAATAAAACACACCCACTGATGTCACAACTCACACTTAGTGTCAACAAAGCTTGCTAGCTGAGAACAGCATTTCTGAAGTATATTACTTTCAGTCAAAATGCTCCCAACAATTCTAAATTAGGGACATAAGGGACTGGGACGTAACCTCTTTCATGTGGGTGGCTCAGGGTCAGTCCTTGACTTCACTTGTGGATTTAGCTTAGAATCCATTATGGCCCCTTCTTCTTCTTCTCTCTGAACGTGAGTAAAGAAGAGTCAAGTCTGAGTAAACTGTTCTATAAAACAGGATTTATTTATTTTTTGTTTAAGGTGATATTTGTATAGCCTCCTGAGAACCATCCTATTCAGTTATGATCTTTATAGTGGACATTGGTTTTTGGTCTATTTCTTTTGACTCATTTCAGCTGCCCGCTCAGCCCTGATGTGCTCCATAGAGGACATCCTGGCCTTTCCAACGACATCTCATGTGTTTGGGTGGGATGAGGAAAACTTGGTTTTCATGCTGAAGAAAAAATGAAAAACAAAAGGCGGCCTTGTGTAGGAGATTCTGTACAGCAGTTCAACAAAAGCTACAGGACAAATATTTGGTTTGATTTAGAAAGTTATATTCAAAAAAGGATTGACATTCTTGTTTTCTTGTCGGCTATTATGATTATCAAGCGTTGCTGTTTTGTTTTTTACAGTAAAATTGTTCTGTTGTCCACTATAATGGGCATGCTGTAAAATCAAAGATAAAAAAAAATATATATCTTTATGAAATTCTAAATTGTGAGTGGTTCTAGTTGCAGAGGCAGGGAATCACAAGAAAAAGTTAAAATGAAAGATACTTTTTCCCTCGGGTCTCAGGAGGTTATTGCAAATGCTTCAGGCCATCACATTTATCGTAACTGCCTGTTAAAAATCCAGAACTTACGCCTGAAGTCCACCTTCTTTCACAACATGAGTTGAAGTACAGTGAGGACACATTTTATTGCTTTGCATCAGGGCTACGAGCTGCTCTTCAATCCATCAACTGTGAAGTTCAAAGAATTGTAATATCCCTGAGCTAACTTCAGCTCTTGCTCTGCCAGGATTATAGCCTGTCACCCACAGACTGGTGGTGTTATTTATTTGCACAGCGGAGGGTAGAGCATGCAATGGCGGAGGGGAGGAGCAGGAAGTGCAGTGTCAAACTGACAAAATGTGATTATAGGCAATTATTCTAAGATGATTTCAAAGTGAAAGTTCATTTTCTTTGATGGCAATTCTTGGAAGAAAAAAAATAATTCGCGAACACAATGGTGCAAAAATAGATGACAAGTACTGTATTTAAAATATTTTTTTTGATTAGCTTTTATTTTTTTTAATACAGTGTATTCAACAGTTCAAACCTAAAAGAACAAACTCAGTTTTTTGTTGTTTTTTTTTTGATCTTTAAACAATAGTCATGAGCCCTTTTGTACAGTATTGTTTCCCCCAGTCTGATTGTGAATAGTTTTCTTCATGAAGAATTTTCAGTGTTCTCTGATCAATTGTATAAGTCTTTGGTGTGTGTACAAATGCATTTAAAATTCATTCTTTTTTGTATTTATACAAGATGTTGACAGGCATGTTCCCCATTTACAGTCTCGACGTGTTGCAAATGGGAAACTCATGGCTGCAAGCAGGAAAGGAAGACAGGTCCCAACACTGTGGCCCTTCTACCTTCACCTGTCCTAAATTTTTCTTGCTATACTGTATACTGAAGCCAAAACCTCAGTGCATCTAATATGGATGTGGATGGTTTCACATTAGAGTTAACTAAAAGCCTGCTGCATCTCATACGGATGCCAAACGGTGCACTATATGTCCGAAGCTGGGAGCATCATTACATTAAATTGAGTGATGTGAATGAGGCTTCAAACGTCTTAGTTATTGATATTATGTGGGATGTTTGTCAAGTTTGTCCTCTATAACCTGTATGGGAATTGCTTTATGAAGCTTGTGAAGTGCCAGTGAAGACAACCAATAACTCTGCCAACGCACATATGGGCATGTGAATATTGTTTTAAGATGTCTTTGGAAAAAAAAGAAAAGAAAAAGAACTTAACCTTCAAGGCTTTTACATGCACTTTAAACCACAAGGACACCCAGCAAATCAGGTGAATTCAGCTGACAGCTGATTGTGCTCATCAAAGTCATGAATTGGATTTATAGCTGAGAGGGAGAAGAGGGAAGATTAAAGACGAATAGCCGTGACTTTGAGAGGACGGGTCTGTGGCTTATTTAAAATATGTTGCACTGTCTCTGCAACGAACAAAAAGTCCTTGTCATTGTTGCCTAAGTGCCTCCATTGCCTGCTGATGTAGTTCAGCAATTCCTTTTGAATAAAGATGTTCGTCGTAATTTAAGCACCCGCAAAGTGACACGTGTTGTGAAACATTGTACCGTGAATTGTGACAGACCCTTACTTTATTAGTGCTCGGAAATTCCGTTAAAGGCTCTCGTGTT
>CAAKHG010005723.1:1886-13186 GCA_901007715.1 Dactylopterus volitans
AGTTGGGTAGAGTAGGGTAGAGTTGGGTAGGGTAGTGTAGGGTACTGTAGGGTAGAGTTGGGTAGAGTAGGGTAGAGTTGGGTAGGGTAGTGGGGGCAAGTTAGTCATGTTGAAATGGCGCCATAAAGCGGACTGGTGCTCCACGTGAGGTCGGCCGCCATCACCCACCACTCAATTTGTGGCGCTTTAATGGCGCTTTTCCGCGACGTGAATCTACTCTACTCTGCGCTACTCTGCTCTGCTCGTCTTTTTCTTTTTTTGGGGGTTTTTCATTAGGAAAAAAGTAGCATGTACTTAATTTTTTTTTAGCTCTTCCGGGGTTCCAAAAAAAACTTAACCAGGTACCACGAAGTGCAGAAAGTTGACATGGAAACAGTGCGGGCCGCTGATCGGGCCAGGGAGAGCCGTCAGAGCGCCACTGTGTCGGAATACCATGGACAGCGCCCAAAAAATGGCGACCGGAAAGAGCGCGCCGTGGTCCCTCGGGGGGAGGTGCAGACGAATGAGGTGTCGCGTCGAAGATGAGGACGCGGCAGCAGTCTCCGCGCGGCGTCGCTGCGACAGTTGCGCCGAGGCAGCGCTCTCTTCTAATGGAAAATGGCGCCCAGAAACGATAGCCGGGAGTGCCCGCTGGGTGGAGTAGAGCCGTTAGCGTGTAGTGGGAAAGCATCATTACGATACCTTTGGATGAATAAAAGTGAAAGCGTTACTTCGGTAGTGAGAAGGAGCAGGCTGCCAGCCCTCCTCTCAAATCAGCCCGCAGCGCAAGAAATATGTGCAACATCAGTGGAACACATTTGGACGTCAGGCTCCGGTGAGGCTGCAAAGTGTTTTAGTTTAAAGCGGACGAAAGTAACGGCGGGGGGAATTCTAGGAACTCGCAGTGTTCGCGCCCCACGTCAGCAAGTGTCGCAGCAGCGCCGGTCCACTTTGCACAAGAGGCGTCCTGGCGGCTCAGAGTTGACCTTCGAGGCCGCCGATGGCGACACACACCAAAGCGCTCCACGTGGTGCGGGTGTGCGCTTCTGCTTTGGCGGTGTTCCTGCCGTAAAAAGAAAGCCACGCGAGATATGTGCACAGTCTGATGCCACGAGTGGAGGTCATGGCAGAGCTGCGCTGCCTTTAAAAGCCTTCGATTTTTCGTATTCTTGCCCCGCTGTAGCACGTGTAATTTCAGTATGTACAATACTCATACATATGCGTACTTTAGTATATAGAAGCGATGATTACTTTGCCAATTTGGATGATGAGCTCAAAGTGGCAACGCACTGTTTGGAGCGCGACGTAGGAATCGATTCTAAAGTTGCTCAAATGCTTGCAAGCTGCACCTTTAATACCCCGCAAGATATTTGATCTTCTTCTACATGGAAAGTGCAAATATGAGACAGCAAAAAAAAAAAAAAACAACAACGAAATAACACCGTAACACTGTGGACACATTTTTGTTCCTCATTGCCACCACAAACTAGGCAGCCCTCCAGTTTGTGAGAACATGACAATGCACAATGAGCCACCCATTCACACAAACACACGCATAGATATATGTACTCTCACATATTTATTACACTACCACCCAATGTAAGGTTTATGCCACGACCGTCCTAAATCAACAGCATTCGTAAAGTCATTTTTTATTTGTCTGTAATGGTGAATCCAACCAGTATGTAGAAGCTCTCGGACCGAAATGACATTTTTAATGCTAAAATATGATTGTTATTGTTAACCATGAAAAAAAAAAAAAAAAGATAAAAATAGTGCCGCGCGCTATCATTTCTGGATTAAGAGGTCAGATTACATTTATTTACCTCCCTTTCTGAACAGAAAGATTAGTTTTTGTGGTCAAATTTTCTTTGGATGCATCCAAGAGCAATCTACGCAACTACGAAAGGAATAACAGAAATAGAATACAATTTGCCGTATGTGCAATACGCGTTGACGGTATTGTGCCACCGATTCCACGCGCGCCAGCGACTGTGATCCGCACCGCTACAAAAGCGCCTCTTCTCCCGCCACAGGTGACGGCGCGGCGCCTCTGGAAGAAAGTGTACGACGAGCTCGGAGGGAGTCCCGGAAGCACCAGCGCTGCCACCTGCACCCGCAGACATTACGAGAGGTAGCGCTCGCTCTGAATCGCGCCGGCCTGTTGATTCCCCCTGCAGTAATGAGGTAATGAGAGATCTTCTGCTGTCGCGTGACAGGCTGGTGTTGCCCTTCGAGAGACACGTGAAAGGAGAGAAGGACAAACCGCTGCCTCCGAGCAAACCCAGGAAGCCCTACAAAAGGAATCTGGATGGCAAGATGGGCAAGGCTGAGGGAAAAGGAAGAAGGACTCAGTCGGACAGAGAGATGGATTCCGAGGTATCATCTGATGTTTCCTTAAAGGTGGAGCGCAGTCGATCCAGTTATGTTTTGACACAACCGGACGTCGCTGCGATCACGTCCGCATGCAGGATCTAGCATCATTTTGTTCAAGGGTTAACCGTAATTTGGGATCAGAAGAGACTGAGGTGTAGCAACTCATTTTACACTTTTCTGTAGTTCCTTAACTTGCCATCTGCATATCGCCCGGGAAAGGCAGGATGTGACAGTTATTCATCTCGCATCTATGCCTTCAATACACAAGTGCCGGATTTATTTTTAGCCCGAGACACAGTTGGACCAGAGACGCGATCAACAGTCGCTTCTGAACGGTCTCTGTCCCAGTTGCTCTGTCAGCTGCCGTCTGTTCTCCCCTGTGTTGCTGTGCTCCCAGTATCCGGGGGGGATGGGAGGAGGGGGGGGTCCTCATCCTCCAGTGGTGTTTGTTTGATTTCATTTTGGAGTTCTTAAGCGTTCACCGGTCCATCCTGTGTGTCAAAGGTCAGTGTGTAACCCGCTGGTTCGGACCGGCTTTACACATGTCCCCAGTCTTTTGTCGTGCGTGCGCCCAGCTCGTCCCTCCGCGCCCGGGCCAAGGCAGGTGCATGCTGAAGATGGGTATTTCACAGGCTTTCAACATCACACACCCTCTCCCGGGCGACCCAGCCAGGGTTGATCAGTCCCCGACTTGTGTTCAAGTGGCATTCTCCCCTGCAGGCCCCCATGGATCGTGAGGCTTCCTCTGCTGCCTCTGAGATGTTTTGCTGGCTCTTGTCCTCACTGCTCCGGTGATGCCCAGCGCTCCCTGTGACCAGCCCGCTCTTGGGCTTCCTCCGCTGGTCGCCTCTGAGACCGGGAGGATTTCTGGCCTGAAAAAAATGTGCCGTGGGAACTTCAGTTGTTTCTCTCGGAGACGGCTGGCACGTCTGTTTCAGCCAGGGTATGAGCATCTGCACTTGGGGCTCCTTCAAGTGAGTTTGCCCGCTGGTGTTTGACCGCTCATGATTTTAGGAGCCTAAATATTCACAAGTTGTTGGCTTCCCCTTTTCATCGCGACCTCTAGTGTGTCTAGACGGAAGGTCAAAGGGCACATTAGGCACCAGTTTAGGGGCTTCCACTTTTGTTTATTGCGCCACTCATTTTGCCCCTCCTCTTTAGGCTCCGCCTCTCTGGCTCCATTCCTCGCACGCCCTCAGCCTCAGCACTTGTATGATCTTCCTCCTCCTCGTGTCGACTCCACTGAGTTGGAGACGGCGTGGACATGCCTCTGCTGCGTCTTTATCATGAGTTTTAACCCAACCGGAAGACTGACACTGTTTTAGCATCACCTCTATCAGAATCAGAATCTGAGACGCTTCATTAATGCCGGTGGACGTTGTAGGGTCACAATTGCTCTATGTTCGCAAAAATATAAAGCTACAGGAGGGAAGCACCAAAATATAACAAGGAATGATTACCAAACAGAAACTGATCCAACGGAAATTAACTTCACTGTCTGATTTTCACAGAATCACCCTGCTTGATATCCAGCAACTCATTTTCTGATTCAGGCCAATGAGAAGCAGCCACATAATCCAGCAACATTTCCCCCCAAAACTCATCTGACAGCCACTCACGGCGCCCCGCGCCCCAAACATCTTCATGTCTCTTTCACACACTCGCTCATTTGTCTGAAATCCCGGACGTAAATGGCTCACCTTTACATCTCCGGTTCACGATTGACTCTCATTAAAGGGGCCTTCAAATGGCCACTTAGCTTTTGAGTGAGGATGGATTCCCTCAGTTCCTTCCTCAGCGCACATTTGCAGTATAGGCATCTTGGAAAAATGACATTCCGAGGCACTTGGCTTCGTGTGTACGCTGTCGACTCTGGCCCAAAGTTACAAACATGGCGGCATGACACAGTCAGAATCTGCGACTGACACGGACTCCTCCCGCTGGCTTTGTTTAAATCTGAGTCAGTAAGCTTCATAGCAACCTCCCGAGGAGTTTCCCTGCAGATTTAATCTCACCGAAAATCTCACACCCCTAATCTGCCCCAGAAAACTCCACCTGCAGTGCTGCTGTGAGGCCTATTTCATCAAGTATTGAACAAACTGGGCACTAATTACCACTAACCGATAATATGTGCACAAAATTTCTATTTTGTGTCGTATCCCAGTTTACGTGCAAGCTGATTTTAAGTTAAAACTTTGCATTTGATGTCAGAGGGTCTGCCAAGGTGTCGGCTGCGTCGGCACTGGATCACTTTGAGGCTCCCAGATGCAGATCTCTGACATTATTTCGGACTTTTGACGATTCTAGCCAGATCACACGGTTCCTGTCAGATCGCGTCAAACTCAGACATAGTAAGGCAAAGTGTAAAAATATTTGAACGTGTCAGTCGCTGTCGCGTTCACATCCTGTTCATGACCACAACGTGTCGAAGTATCTCTTTCATCTTGACAATTTAGTTGGTGACGGATATGCTCAGGAGACACTCAGGATGACCTGAGGCACTTAACGATGCTCGATTCGAACGGTGTACCGCCCTGCCAGTGCTAACGGACACTTACTGTTGTCTGGGTATTTAACCTAAGCAGATATCATCTCATTATCCCGTTTGGGGTTATATTTGAGCAGTGAAATATGTCTTGACCTTCTGTGGATTAAGCTGAACAAGGATAAGCGGCCTCAGTCTGAAAGGTGAATGATGGAACATATGGCGTAGTTTAATGTGTTTGTAGCGAGGAGACACTCTTGCTTAAAGGATAGGGAGGACTGGAATATGACCTTGCAGATGGATGGCGATACCTTCTCATTGCAGCCGCCTGCCGAACTATCCTCCTTTCACCTAGAGAAAGAGCTATAGCTGCAGAGGGAGGAAGTTTAATCACACCACAGAGAGGCTGACCTCGAGGTGCCTGTGAAAGCACCAGCTCTGCAACAGGAGCCCCGCTTTAGCACGTCTTAGGGAACTGGCTTTACAGAGAACGGCCCTAAAGAATGGCGAAATTCTCCCGTCCGATGCCAGTAAGTGTGTTCAACATGTTAATCATTCCCCGGAGCGACTAACACTCGTATCATTTTTGCAGATAAGTCAAGAGGGTGCCTGTCAAAGTGAAGCAGGGCTGCGTCCTCACTCTTCTCCCTGGCCGACTACCTCTGACAGACACTGCCCGGACCCCTCCCAGCCCAACCTGGGGGCCGCTGACCTTTGCGCCTCCGTCTATGCACGTTCCCACCCTGTGCAGGTCCCTGCAGCCAGCCCCTGGACCGCTCACATGCCATCAGTCGCAGGGGAGGTCATCTCCCCTCTGGAGAAAAAAAAGCGAATGGCTCAGGCCAGCCTGAACCTGCCACTGACTCAGCAGGTGGAGGATAAGGAAAGGCCCTCCGTCATCCACTGCTCTACATCTCCGGCTTGGGCGTCTTCCAGCCGGAACTGCAACTCCTCTGATGGCTCCCCGCTCCCTCTGTCCTCCTCCTCTTCTTCCCGCAGCCCCTCCCCGTACTCTGTCTCATCAGAGGACGGTCCAGCAGGCAATGAAGATAAACCTGCATCGGACCTGGAGTTGGCCCGAAGCTGTTCCAGAACTTTGAAAAATGAGCCCAGCTGTAACGGCGACAAGTCTCTGAGCTGCTGTCAGATCTCAAAAGATCCTGCAGGACAGAATAAAGAACATTTCAGCTCGCAGGCATCGGCCGCGGACTTGCTCAAAGGTCAAATCAAAGACTCGGCCTGGCGGCCAGTCCCGAAGGGCGGCGACAAAAGCTTCACTCATCCCTTCTACTCATCTGTTAAGTCTGACTGGGCGCCGACGTCCACGTCCAGTTTCACCAAAGTCATTCCGAAGTCCCTGCAGCTTCCGCGGCCTGCTCCTATCCGGCCAGGTTATAAAATGCAGCAGAGCCGGCTGGTGCATCAGAGCGACTGCGGGAAAAAGCTGAAAAACGTGGCTCCGTGGCATTATCAGACGGAGAAGAGGGAGAAATCCAGGACAATGCTGCAAAAGGTTCCCCCCGCGCAGCAGATTCTGCCGCAATCGGCGCTCCTGTCGGCCTACGACAAAGCAGGGAGAGACTCTCATCACCAGTCGCAGCTGCACCCCGCGTTCCTCCCCAGCAGGATGCGGATACCTCCGGCTCAGCTAATGTACCGCCATGTCCCAATGATCCCAGCTCACTCTGCTCTGATCGGCCCCGCGGTTTATCCCTATCCCTACTCCATCCCTCTGTTCGGTCCCCAGCCCGGATACACCACGCCTGCCATGAATCCCATTTATCCTCACAAGCTGTGATTCTTTGCCTTTTTTATCTTCAGATATCAGTAATTTTATTTTATCGTTTTGTTTGTTTGTTTTTTAATTTCACCTCGGCATTGAACCTAAACATTACTTTTGTTTGAAACATGTCATAAATGTGCATCGTGACCACACCACTACACATTTTACCCAGGGAACCGGTGACTTAGGTTAGCCGATGATCTATGACCAAAACTGGAATAAAGGCTACTGAAGAGAAGTGAAATGAGCGATGACTTTTATGATCTTGGTGAAACAGGCTGAATTGTCCAAATGCGATATCTTTTAGCACACTTTTAGGGGACCCCCGTTGCCCCAGTAAAAAGACTATAAATGTCAGTCTTGGCAGTTACGTGTTTTTCACATTTCGTGGCATATCTTGATTATGACAAATTCACAGTACACTATCAAACACATCCAGCTACATGACGGCCATTTGAATTTCACATTTTTGTGCCCAATCCACACTTGTCACTGTTTCATCTTGCGCATTTTTGACCTGAGTTGCACATTTTCAATACTAGAAAAGCGAGCCATACTGTACTGTGACAAATTGAGCATCATGATTCTGTATCATAAAATGTATGTACCTTACGTCAGTACTCTGTGTTTTCAACATGCAGATCTCCTTGTCTTTCAAATGTAAATAAATGAATGAGAGCACAAATAAATATAAAAAAGAAGATTAAAATCTTTGGGCTATTTATTTTTATTCATATTTATGTCCACTTAGAATCTTTACAATCTTTTGCCGTAATGGAATCAATATTGATAACAGCTCAGCCATCATTCAAGACTTCTAAGGTGCTAATAACGACATAGATAGGTGCTAATAATTTCATAGATAGATAGATAGATAGATAGATAGATAGATAGATAGATAGATAGATAGATAGATAGATAGATAGAGAGATTTTATTTCAATCATTATAAACATAAAACAGATAAATAAACAGGATAAACAAAACAATAGAACCATTAAACATACTGTATATGGCAAACGGTCTGTAAATAACACAACTCTCAGTAAATAATACGAATAAACATTACATGCTCGAAAAGGAGTAGGAGGAAGTTAAAAACGTTTCTGGTCCCACCCCTCCTTTATATTTTATCAATTAATGTTTAGCATGAATTGCATCATCTTTCAGTTCTTGTGCCTGTGAGATCCACAAACACAAAAAAAAAACAAAAACAAACAAACAAACATTCAAAGCAAAATATGTCGTAGTAAGACGTAATTGAAAATAGGAACAAATGGAACAAAACCACATGGGTCAAAAGAGCTACTCCGTACATTCTGTACTTTGAAATTATTCCAGTGCCGCTCTCTGATCATCCATCCTATAACCGTTCAACATGTTATTTTTTGAAGATTTGTTTAAAACCGATTGTTAATCAATGACACAGCGGCACCGTCAAGATTGTTTGAATGGTTTTATGAGTCAAACTGCACATGAGTGGGTCATCAGTCTGTTATATGATAAGGATATTTATGGGTTGCGAAAGGATGAATAAATGCACCGCCAGCTGTGGTTCACATTTCAAGCACAATTGAGCAAATCAAAATTGATACTTTCACCAAAAAAAAAAGATCAGTTACCCCTGAAACACTTATGCTTATGTAAGGAGCATGATAGCATTGTAACTTTCCTCTCACCAAGAGTTTGCATACCCCTCAATTTTTCGTGTTGTTTTTGAGCTGCATTCATATATATTTTTTCTTCTTCTGCTTTTACAAAGCGATTACATCTCTGCAGTTTGTGGTGCGACCTGGCGCCACCACATGCATAACAGACAAACCCAGAGGAAGCTGCTCCGCGTGTCTCGATGCGGCGCATGCTCAGCATCACTGAGCCGGTGATAATGCCACAAATAGTGCAGGGCCGGGCCGGCGCTCGCAGGCGGGAGCGCTGAGGAGGAAAGAGGAAGGGCAAGATCAGACAAATGAGATCCTGCTGCAGGCCGCAGTGTGATGTGATGCAGGACAGCTGGCGCAAGGCCGAGCGGATGATGCGTTCACGTCAGATTCGCACCAAAGTCAGGGGAGATGCACAGATGTGGAGACGGGAGAGCGTTCGGAGAATTATGCAGGCAGATGTGTTGACTATGGGAAAGTTTTGGCTGCATGGGAGGTGTGTGTTCATCATTTTTGGAACTAAGTTCACTTGAATGGGTGACTGGCCAATGTCACTGACAAGGCTACGCGCACTTCCATAAACTTTATACTCTACATGCTTTCCAGTAAGGAGTTCCTCATCAGCGTCACACTTTTCATGAAGTGCAAAATATTTCTATTCAGTTGAGCTTCATGTCGTAGTTTTCCACCATTTTTGTAGTTTTTTTTCCAAATAGCCTTTGCAAAAAAAAAAAAAAAAACATCCCTGGGTTATGACTTTTAGGAAACATGACTTCTTCACTACAGCGTTAAAAACCCACCTTACTAGATAACTAGGCAGAAATGCCAGACCTCACGACCCAAAAATTACTTAAAACAAGTTAAATAACTATCACATCGATGATATCATGGGCGGAACCTTTTTAGGACTAAAAGAGGCAGTGACAAAAGCTGCCTTGCAAACAAAACCCGGGGCTCGTAAACACACAGAGTTCTTTACTCTCGCGAGAACTCGCTTCAGTGGCGCGAACAAACAAGCGGTCTTCCTCGCCGGGAGTCGCGGTTGTGCGTTTGGCGGTGCTCGAATTTGAGCGGTGGTCGGAGGTCGCTGTTTGTGGATCACTTTAAATGTTAGCGGGAGACTAACGGGGTGTTTACGCGGTGTTACGCGTCGGTTGATCGCAGCAGTTTGTCCGCGAACGTCTTGAATCATGTCGGGCGCTTTGTCTGACGACGGCAGCGACGTCAACCTCGACGACAGCCAGGAGGACGTGATGACCCCGGCGGAGCTGATCGCCAAGCTGGAGGAGGTGAGCTGACCGCACCTGGGTGACCCCTCCGGACGCTGACGGCTGCGGTCCTCTGCGCTCTCCTGTGTTCCTGTACGCTCTCCTGTGTTCCTCTACGCTCTCCTGTGTTCCTCTGTGTTCCTCCGTGTTCCTCCGTGTCCCCCTGTGTCCCTCTGTGTCCCTCTGTGTTCCTCCATGTCCTCCTCCATATCCCTCTGTGTTCCTCCATATCCCTCTGTGTTCCTCCATATCCCTCTGTGTTCCTCTGTGTTCCTCCATGTCCCTCCATTCCCCTGTGTTCCTCCATGTCCCTCTGTGTCCCTCTGTGTTCCTCCATGTCCTCCTCTGTGTTCCTCTGTGTTCCTCCATTCCTCTGTGTTCCTCCATGTCCCTCTGTGTTCCCGTGTTCCTCCATGTCCCTCTGTGTCCCTCTGTGTTCCTCCGTGTTCCTCTGTGTTCCTCCGTGTTCCTCCGTGTTCCTCTGTGTTCCTCCATGTCCTCCTCTATGTTCCTCCATGTCCCTCCATTCCTCTGTGTTCCTCCATGTCCCTCTGTGTTCCCGTGTTCCTCCATGTCCCTCTGTGTTCCTCCATGTCCTTCTGTGTTCCTCCATGTCCCTCTGTGTTCCTCCATGTCCTCCTCTGTGTTCCTCTGTGTTCCTTCATTCCTCTGTGTTCCTCCATGTCCCTCTGTGTTCCCGTGTTCCTCCATGTCCCCCTGTGTCCCCCTGTGTCCCTCTGTGTTCCTCCATGTCCTCCTCTGTGTCCCTCCATGTCCCTCTATGTTCCTCCATGTCCCTCCATTCCTCTGTGTTCCTCCATGTCCCTCTGTGTTCCCGTGTTCCTCCATGTTCCTCCGCTGTGTTCCTCTGTGTTCCTCCATTTCCTCCTCTGTGTTCCTCCATATCCCTCTGTGTTCCCGTGTTCCTCCATGTTCCTCTGTGTTCCTCCATGTCCTCCTCTGTGTTCCTCTGTGTTCCTCCATTCCTCTGTGTTCCTCCATGTCCCTCTGTGTTCCCGTGTTCCTCCATGTTCGTCCATGTTCCTCTGTGTTCCTCCATGTCCTCCTCTGTGTTCCTCTGTGTTCCTTCATTCCTCTGTGTTCCTCCATGTCCCTCTGTGTTCCCGTGTTCCTCCATGTTCCTCTGTGTTCCTCCATGTCCCCTCTGTTTCCTCTGTGTTCCTCCATTCCTCTGTGTTCCTCCATGTCCCTCTGTGTTCCCGTGTTCCTCCATGTCCCTCTGTGTTCCTCCATGTCCCTCTGTGTTCCTCCATGTCCTCCTCTGTGTCCCTCCATGTCCCTCTATGTTCCTCCATGTCCCTCCATTCCTCTGTGTTCCTCCATGTCCCTCTGTGTTCCCGTGTTCCTCCATGTTCCTCTGTGTTCCTCCATGTCCTCCTCTGTGTTCCTCCATGTCCCTCTATGTTCCTCCATGTCCCTCTGTGTTCCCGTGTTCCTCCATGTCCCTCTGTGTTCCTCCATGTCCCTCTGTGTCCCCCTGTGTCCCTCTGTGTTCCTCCATGTCCTTCTGTGTCCCTCTGTGTTCCTGTGTGTTCCTCCATATCCTCCTCTGTGTTCCTCCATATCCTCCTCTGTGTTCCTCCATATCCTCCTCTGTGTTCCTCTGTGTTCCTCCATTTCCTTGGTGTGTTTTTGATTCATTTCGTTGCAGCGTTTCACCCAGTTAATCTGTATTTGGCTCCTCGGGGCCTCCGTAGCTCTGACACACACACACACACGCGTGTGGAAGAA
>CAAKHG010005725.1:1062-11862 GCA_901007715.1 Dactylopterus volitans
GTCAATCCTCTGGGCTCTCCTTCTGTCTCACACACACCAGCACACACTCAACACGTCGGCGGCAGCAGGGGGAAAAGGAAAGGAGGGGGGAGAAAAAAAAAAAAAAACAGACACACACACACACACTCCCGCACACACACAGACTCACATACAAACATACAGGCAAAACCTCTCGTTCTATCTGTGCCTGCAACGACAGCCGGGAGGACCGACGGAGCCGGACGGACAGATTAGTTGAGTTTCAGAGGATAAACGCAGGGCTCACACGTTATCCAGCCCATCCACAGAGAGATCACACGATGGGGAAAGACAAGAGGAGTCCCCTTCTCCTTTCTCGGGGCTTCACCGAGGGCTGTTTGATCAAGAGTACAGGAAGACCGCGGGAAGGTTTGGGAGGGCGGTTTGAGTGGCACGGGATGAGCAATTTGCTTAACCTCTCCACCCGGCTTGGTATAGGTGATCAATAGGTTTAATCCACACTGGGAAACGTCCATTACGACCGAAGAGTTGGCACAAGAGGAGACGAGAAGAGGGGAGATGAGAGGAGAATTAAAGTGATCAATTAGGCTTCCTTTTCTGAGGTCTCCATGTTGTGTAATGTACACTGTTGTATGGAGGACTGGGTATCAGTGGCATTGTTGACTTTTTTTTTATTTTTATTTTTTTATTCTGTTTAATGAAGGCAGTTGTCTATGCAGCAGAGTAAAACATGTTTGGCATTCATCACACGTCAGCTCCTATTTTCGAATGAACATCTGCTCGCCACAGTTGTTCGATTACGAATGACAACACTTGGGGGATGTTTAAAGTGCTCTGTTGCTTGTTGGTTTGTTTGTTTTCGATATCATCAGCCCACTAAATGGCCTTCAAAGGCTGCAATCGTAACACGCGGTGTAGCCGAGGTGGCGTAGACACATGAAATTCAGTGACCCGCATGACCAAAGAAAAGCAGCCAACTTTATATTTTACATATCTGGACTGAATGTCAAGCATTTGCATTCTGTACATAATGTGTAATTGTTGCACATAATGCACATGTTGTAAATGACCTGTATTTTATTCAATGTGCAGCTTTTTGTCATCTGCATTTATTCAATTCCCCTTTATCCTATCTCTTTTTATTCCATTTTCTTGGTAACACCACTCCTTGCTGCTATAATTTCGTTGTACGTCTCGTACGATGACAAATAAAGTTTGAAGTCTAAAGTCTAAGTCAGCTGCGTGCAGATCCCGTGTGGAGAGAAAGTCGCCACGACAGGAAGGTCCGTCCTTCTACTGCAAAGTAAAGCCACGCGCGTTGATATTGTTGTAACACAACTTAACACCATCTTGAAGAAGTCGTGACTTTAACGGAACTTTACCAGTCTTTCCCTGAACCTGACAGATCTTAACAACAGCTTTCGACACGTCACAAAACTCATTGTTCTTCTCTTGTTTTGGAAGGCCACGCACTTCCAGAAGTGACGGAGGATCGCACAAGCTTTTAAGATTTGAACTGTCGTGCTGATGAATGACTATGCGCCCATCTAGTCGAACGATAACTTCCCCAGCGGGTGGGAATGTTAAAACTGACGAATGCATGAAAATCTATAGTTTTATCAGGTGTGATTTTACTGTTTAATGATGGACTCAAAACCTGCATAATAGGTTTTAACCTCGGACTTTGGTCTGCCCCTGCCAACGTGCTTACTCAACGCACGACGGACTTAAATATTGCTGCGCTGCCATTTGGTCGAACATCCTCAGCCATTCTACCCCCGATATGAACGGGCCTATCGCATACTTAGACAGGATGGATGGACACTGAATACAAACAAATTGTTCGGCATGCTTCCCATCGGTGGAGCGGCATGCGATGAGACGCTCAATGAGCACCGCAGCTACTTATGAGGAGCCCGTCAACCGTCCGCTGGCTGACTGACTGCGGCTGTCTGCGGACCCGTCGCCGCGCTAAACGACACCTGTCACACCGCCTGAGCAGTGGATGGGAAAGCGGGGAAAAAAAAAAAAAAGAGAGAGACAGAAAAGAAAGCGAGAGAAACAGAGGCACTTCACAACACTGTCATTGCCATTCATAATACACATTGGTGTATAAAGAGGGCCATTAGGGGCCCCAACCTGGGAGCCATTAAATCATTTTAAATCGATGTAACATCCCATTAGTGTCAGTGGTGGGACCACATAATAGTCTGCATTAGAGGGATAACCACAAGACGCTCCATTTGGACTGAGTCACACAGGTCCTTCTCCCTCCCGCTGTCCCCCGTCTCTAAAATCCCCGCCTCCGTCCTGAGGAAGTGAAGGGTCACCGGTGGCTCCGAGCGCCAACTGATACGTGGGGGACCCGAGTGGAGGTCTCTCCCCTGTTAGCCTCTGCTGCTGTTTTGAATCGTATGGATGAGGAGGAGGCTGCTGAATAAAGAAACGCAGCCATAACCACCCCGATGAATTAGGCATGATGCAGGTAGCCTGTAATCGGCCCATTATGCCTCCTTTAGCTGCGTCAATAGGAAGAATGGAACACTGCTTTGCTGTCTTTGGGGAGGAAATTTGCTTTTTGTGTCATAGCATCGTCTGTTTGCCATAATAAGGCAGGTTCATGCCAGAAAACAGAGGCTGGGTGAGCAAGCCAGAGGAAGGAAGCTACCAGCAGAACAGCGAACCACAAAATGCTCATATTTAAAAGCTTCTTGGTACTTTAAACGGGACAGGAGTGGAGCGCATGTAGAGTCTGATCTGCGTGATAAAACCATGTAAACCTAAGCCACACTCTCTAAATTACAATGCGCCCTCATTTACGAGAGGAGGCGATCAAACAGGTCGTTGCGGTTCATCGCGCGGCGCGTTTGTATAAATCACGCAGCTAACAGAGGCCTTGGTAACAATGCAGCCAAACCGGCAAATATGTCAGGCTATTGTAAGGTTTGAGAAAAACTCTGTGTGAAATATGCATCTCTTCACTTCTTCTCTATTTTCCTGCGCCGGATGATAAATAGCTCGTTCGGCGGACCCTCGGCGTGCCCTCAGAGTTCTTAAAGGAACAAAGCCATGATGAATGGATCAATGCCAGCGGTCCAGGAAAACAGCTCTTCCGGCCGATAAAAAAGATTTGCCAATGACAATTGGGGGACAGCGGTGACCCGGAGAGTGGGTCTTTGGGGTACCGCCCCCCCAGAGGGGCTCTGGTGATGGAGCTTGGATCACCATTAGGGGGAAGATTAAGTGGCCCCGGCTTCCTCTCTCACTTAATTATACATGCAAGTCCGCTCTGTACGGCCCGCTGCAGCACCTCAGAAAAAGGCAGTGCTCCTTTGTCTCAGCCACTGGTCGCCACTTTGATTGCTTATTGGCTGTCTCTCCTGACAACCGCCGGGCATAGACACAACTCCCATTGGCCAAGGTGTCAGGAAAGCAGAGAAAGGATGAAAAAAAAAGAAAGAAAGAAAGAAAGAAAGAGAGAGAGTAAAGAGAAATAGAGAGTTGGATAAGAGACAGATAGCAAGGGAGGACGCACGTATTTAGTTTTCATTACAGCCGGAGCTTGAAGAAGATGGGGGAGGAAAAAAATGTCCTTGTCAGGAAGGGAGTCTCTGGAGGTGCTGGGAGGCGTACGGGTGCCATCCGCTGACACTCAGCTGACAAATATGGAACCCCTCAAAATAGAGCAGTTCATGCTTGAAAACAATGGCTTATGAATAAACAACAGGACCCGAGAATCCTGCTAATAAACAAAATGATACCACCAGGGACTAAGAGGGCCAACAGGGGAGGAGTCGGGGCGGGGGTGTGTGGGGGGCGGCCGGGCGGTTGGGAGTGAGAACAGCCTCTGCTACATGCTAACAACATGCAGAAATCATTGCCTCAGCCCTGATGGCCTGGCTAGACTCTCCCAAAAATCTCTCCTCAAAACCCATTCCTGCTACAATAAAAATGACCAATGGCTACAAACCGGGGCCCTAATCTCTTTACCAGATTGTTGCGCACACTTTTGAAGGTGCTGATCAGTGGCGGGGGGAGGAGGGGGTGAAAGCACAGTGTGGATGTTAAAGTGCCTAAGTGAATCTCAATGATGATGACTTCCATCCATAGCCTTCTGTGGTTTCAATCCCCAATCCATACCACATGCATCCCATGCTCAAGTGTTCCAACATGTTGACAGGAGAAGGAAAAAAAAAAAAAAAAAAAAAAAACTGCTCTCGAAAGTAACAGCAGAAACATATTTTTTATATAAGAGGACATTTGAAAAAATGGAACACTTTTAAGATCGGGTTGCGGAAAGGACGGTGTCAATAATTAATCCTGCAGGCAACTCGACTTCAGTGTACTCATCATGTTTTAAGAACATAACTGGAGATGTTGTTAATATGTAATGGGAGTGCAGAGATGCTCCCCAGCCCGGCGTTTTCATGGCTAAAAGACAGAAATCAACATTAATGTCCTGAGGCAACCTCCAATCACACGCAAGCCAACGACGCTGGCAAATGTGGGAAACATTTAAAATGGATTATTTGGTGTTAGTGGGTTAAATACTAATCAATATACTGTACGTTCTGCTGAGGTCTCAATGGTCTAATCCACCTAAATCACATACAGTGCAAGAGTGATGGAGGAGGTTTAGAATGATGGACCACACGCAGAGGTGGTAAAGTGCAAAGGAATCGCAATATTGAGGATTTAAAGCTATTTAGGAGGTCATGACAACAACTTTCTTTAAAAAATGGACTTGAAAAGTCTCCAAAGTGTGCGTCATTTAAAGTGAACGTCACCCATCACATAATAAACTTTGACGTGAAACCCTTACCCTTGGCTTTCGCTTTTTTTTTTTTTTGGAAACGCGAGACTGGCACTCCACACTGACATGTTATCTCGTGCCACGTTAGCTAAAATTGCTTTTAGGGGTGAAAATCAATAATCAAAGCAACTGTTTGCCGTTGAAGGAGACCCAGTCAAAGCTGGGAGAAGGTTTGGTTTCCACTAAGAGGAAAGTTTGCAGGGAAAGTTATGAGCCTGCATTCACTTATTAGGATTTTTTTTTTCTTTTTTCTTTTTTTTTTTTGGAATTTGCATGAGCCAGAGTAGCTCTCTAAATATTGAGAGGTTGAGGCATGTCATTTTCAGGACATAAAATTCTATGCAATTCTGCATTAACATTTATGCCCAAAAGCTATCTATTATTAAATACAATTTGAGAATGATGAGCTGAAAGTGACATTAATGGCAGTAACAAGATTGATATATTTGGACTCAAACTTAAACACTGGCAGGCAAGCAGACAGGCACATACACACCCGCGCACACACACACTGACTCACGCGTACGCGTACGCACACGCAGACACAAATACACACAGTAAAACTAAAGGCTACTTCTAATATAAATATTTTCTGCACTATGCACATTTTGTAGGTAGAAACTGAAACTAGATGTATATATGTGATCTAGAAAACTTGATTTATCGTCACAATTGTTTACATAATTCATAAGATGATTATTGCACCACAGCACATAAATTACACTTTAATCACAATTCAAATCCGACACACAGTCAGATGTTGATTTAATATGTATTGAAATTAAAAATCAAAGCGGAGGAGCACTAATTTTGAAATGCTTCAAGACGCCACCATCAAATACGCCGTTCCCCATCCACGCCAGAGCCACAGACACACAAGTGAAATCAATAGGAGAAAATCAATTAGAATGTGTTTGCATGTATGGATTGACATCTTGAATCATCAGCCCTATTGATCCTCGCCACTGTGATCTTCATAAAACCCATTTGTTCCATCTAAAGTTTGCTCATCCAGCCAATACGTTGTTCTTTCTCCTCCCCCTATGGTTTGCATAAACAACAATGGAAGTAGTAGACGAAGGATACATCGCAAGGCGCCACGCAGGCCTCCGTGAACGTGAAGCAAAGTTTTTGAAATGTCGAAGAAAATCGCAAACCTGATGAATTTACGGCAAAAATAAATAAATAAATAAAAAAAATAGGCCGCAATATGTAGTTTCATCGGAGGTTGGTGGTATCGATGGTGCGCACGCCTCATATAGACATGTAGAGTAGAAGGTCAGGAAAAAGGAAGATAGCGGCTCTTTGTGAGGAAGAAGAAACGAAACCAGCTGCCACTGGCCACTGATGAGAGGAAGATGGCGGGTGATGCAACAAAAAACACTCTTCTTCCTCTCAGAATGATAACGGGCCAAATTTTTTGCGACGTCAGAACATGAAGCGCACTAAGCCGCTTCATAAGAGCGGGCGTGGACTCTTTTGAAAAATCAACCTTGCTAGTGAGACGCTTTTGAGTATGTTTGTTGAAAAGCAGCAAGCTGAGCGTATCAGTGTCCCTTTTTTTAAGAGGAATATTCTGTTCAGTAATGAAGAACTGACGGCATGAAATTTAAAAAAAAAAAAAAAAAATAGAAAGAAAAAAATAAAACCATAAGCACTTTGGGGATTTTGTTGACAAACTGTGAACATTTCCACAAACTGAACTGCGCAACTTTCAGACGCACTGACTGATGAGCCGGTCCTGAACTGCCAGTCAACCCACCCTAAAACAAAAGCCGCTGATGAACATGGTTGTGACTGAACTGATTGCAGTTAATTATAAATTATGCAGTCATTGTGGGCCCACAAAAGAAGACATCCCCGCTCTGCAGTCAGATGTAATTACCAAAGTCAGTCGCACTCCGCTGTGTGTGATCCATCCCTGACAGCCGACGCTGACTGATGACCTTCCCGGGTAAAGACTCCCTCGGTTGGGTCGCTGAACACATGAGACACACCCTCTGCCATCTTGCCCCCCCGCCCCACATCCTGCTAAACTTCCTCCATCCAACTGAACCTCAAACATCTCTGCACCTGCAGCACGTGAGCGCCGCCGTTCAGGTACAAAGTCGCTGACAGTCTGAATCTCCGAGCCGCCATGGCCAGTCTTGCCTATCATTCACAATAAAGGGGTTTATAACTCCACGCCGCTATCTGGGGCAAAGAAATATGACTCCCCGTCAGCGGATGGCAGAAGGGGCTGGACTCGGGAGTATGGAGGAAGGGGAGGAGAGGGCTAATTTGACACAGCTCACTTGGCTCGCCATAATTGCTCAGTCACTGTCAGTCCTTGAGAGGCCTTCTCGCCGCACAATTTGGACACAATTACCTTCCGCTTACCAGTGGCCGTTAAGCCTGTCACCCCGCCGCCGCCACCCCAAAAAACTCGCCGGTTTGGCCGATGGCTAGGATGTGCCATGCCTCATCAAATGCGGATGCGGCCCATTAATGAACACTGTTAGCATTTCTCTTAAACCTCTCCTGCCTCTAATAAACATGCAGTGTTCCATGAAGGAGCATTGCCATCCTCGTGACATGATATTTATTGTCTGTGCTGGTGGGAGGGAGCAAGGATGGGGAGGACAGAGGTGTGTGCGCGCGCACGTGTGTGCGGGTGTGTGTGTGTGTGTGTGTGGTAGCGAGGGTCTTGAGGTGAAGAGAGATATCAGTGATGAGTAGGGAAAGGAAGGGGGTGAGCAAAGACAGATGAAAAAGAAGAGATCCGGACTGGAACATCTCTTTCTGCCATCACGGTGCGTATATACATATGCATTCACCTCAAGGCTGCATCTTTATTTTTTTTTTTTTTGCCGTTTCCACAACACACACAACTGAAGGGCGCGATGTCAGCACTTTGTCATCACCATAACGAAGTCTGTCTGTGCTACGTTCAAAACTGACCTCGAAAAAAAAGGGGGGAAAAAAGCTATGAGAGGAGATATTTAAATCAATATTTGATATTCAGACAAATGCGCCGCACCCCTGCAGCTGTTTTACAGTAAAAAAAAAAAAAAAAAAAAAAAACTTCCAGCATTGACAGTGTAGGTAGCTGTTTGAAAATAACCAGGAACACCAGCGTGTTTTACACCTCACTTCTTGGCAAACACTGCGAGAGACGGCCATTTTCAAACGTTAACACGCCGCACCTCTCCTCAGACACTCGCGAGCGAGACATCGCACTCACTCGGGGACGTGATGTCATCCCCCTGCACTCTGACACCTGTTTTTGTTGCCATTGTCACACACAGCCAGAGAAACAGAAGAGGAAAAAAGAAGAGAGGGGAAAATAAAAAAAAATAAATAAAAAAAGAGTGTGATGCTGACAGAATGAGACACAAACAGCAGATGGAGGCCTGTAGTGACCTCATGTCGTCTGTGTCCTCTAAAGCGCCTCTCGTTTACTCCTCTGGCACCGAGGTGGCCCCCATGTGTCGCGATGAGGGTCGCTGTTGCTGAACGAGGGTCATCATCATCTGTCATCGTGTGCCTGCCTGTCTTTCGCGTTCATAAATACACGCCCAAAAGATTGCGAGGCGGCAGATAACACACTCCCTAATGCAGTGCTGGAAAGCATACACAGATCATATTTTAAATGACTTTAAGATAAAGCAAAAATGCTAAAAAAAAAAAAAAAAAAAAGATCCGATGTACAAGGGATGTGTTGTGTCTCCAGGGACGTCAGGCCTCCACCATCACATGCACGCACACACACACACTCACACAGTCCCTCTCCTCACCTCTCAGACCTGCAGAAATTAATGAACCCCAGTGCAACCGCAGTCAAAGGGACAAAATGGCTGCTCATTAATAGCAGGCTTTCACGGGGGGCACATTATGACACAGCTGGATATTAAAACAAGTTGGAGTCAGGGAGAGCCTGATTTCAAAAGCCGGCTGATTGTAAACAGAAACGAGCCATTTGCCGGGGACCACGTTGGGCGTTCAGTTGTTATTGTCTTTGTAGTGTGTTTCTATTTGCGTGGCTTTAAGCCAGCATGAAAACAGCGCAGCGCCGGTCTGCGTCTCATGCGAAGGAGGACTGTAAAAAAAAACAAAAAAAAAAACCGGACAAACACAAAGGGATGCCGGCTCGGACCGACTCGCATACAGTAACTCACGCGCACGCACAAACTTGTGGCACAAATAACTCCGGCAACAAAGTAAGACTTCTCATGTCTCCGGGGGAGATAGGAGCTGGCATTGGACTGAGTGTGTTTGGTTGCTCACCGAATAAACTCATTAATTTGCTTAATTATGAAACTCCCTATCAATTTCCTCTCCCTGGGAAATGTTCAGTGAAGCTGTGCAACAACATAACACACGGCTATGTTCTCCCTATCACATAATAAACAAACAGAAAATTCACCAGGGCCTGATTAAAGGCCTTTACAGTACAGAGGAGGGTGTGTGTGTGTGTGTGTGTGTGGAGGAGGGGAAGAACACAGTGTTTGTTACTGTGCTCACAGATGAAATTGTTTCAGCTTGTTTTTGACAGCTACAGCTACAGACGTGCTGGCTATTATTGAAGGGCAGAGAAAGGCTGGTTGTAATAATTAAAGCACACCACTAACTGAATAAATTAATGCTTCTGCTGCGCGGAAACGTGTGTGTCTGTGTGTGTGTGTGTGTGCGCGCAGCCGCACGTTCAGACAGGCTTTGTTCATCCTGATTAATTTTTGTTTCTTCTGCTGTTTGCATGCATGCGCGCGAATTTATGAGTGTGTATGCGCGTAAGCATGCGTGCCGAACATATGTGTGTGTTTGATAAAAGCGATGCATGCCGTATTGTGATGGGTGGGTGGGGGCTGTTTGCTTCCTTCCAGTGACTCAAAATTCTTATCTCATGAATACAAATTAAAAGTTTTTAAGCCTTTTTATTTTTCTTTTCTTTCTCTGTTTCCCATTATAATAACTAAGAAATAAGGGGCTTATAGGACCAGAGGAAAAAAAACCTTGTTAGACATACAGCAACTAAGACTCCAGTTTCAGGGTGTCACATTATGGTCCTATAATCTGCCATGCACTGCCAGGAATATCATATCAACAATAGTTGGACGCATCTTCTCTGGCTGCAGACATTTGAATCCACCAATTAAGCTCTAACGAGTTCACCATTTGGTCTGATTTCAGGCTCTGTCGTTCAACACACGAATATGTGCCGTAGCTGCCCCGATGTCATGTGTCTCTGGAAAAATGGAATTTACCAAACATCAAAAAAAAAGAAAAAAAGATGCTGCTACTGGAGTGAAGTCTGTCACTTTGATTGATCATCGGGCTGAGCTTCATGCTCATTGTTATGAGCAGGAAACACTGTGCGTTATAGTTTAAATGATGCCCCCCCCCCATCAACAAACTCGTACTTAATGCATCCGATTCATCAAATGTATGACAAATCAGGCATTTTTTTTTTTTTTTACATCTCTAACATGTTTAATAGCATCTTTTTTCCAGCCCGAGTCCATTACTCTGGTCCTGATAACAGGACATATGGTAAAACATATAGGCACGTACCAATTGCACATGCTGGATTTTGTGCACACATATCCAAAAAAACTACACCTATAATTAGTGGTATGTATGAGATAATCACACTTACCTGCACGCGCGCGCGCACACACACACCCACACACAAACACACACAGACAAACGCACACAAATAGGCCCGGGGTGGGAGGCTCTCGTCAGACAGGATAAATCCCATTATTTGGCCCTCATCCCAGAGAGTGAATTGAGAGTCAAGTAGGATGCATGTGGTAACCACAATGAAATTACAGCTGCTGTGAGGCCGAGCGCCGCTAATGCACCCCCATTGTGTCCTTGAGTGCATCTAAATAAGCAGGGGTAAAAGGCAGCCTGCACGAGGGCTACCCGGGTTACAGCATCTGTGTGTGTGTGTGTGTGTGTCTGTGTGTGCCTGTGTGTGTGTGTCTATGTGTGTGTGTGTGTATGTGTGCGCCTGCCTGAGGCAA
>CAAKHG010005729.1:1349-14106 GCA_901007715.1 Dactylopterus volitans
CCTGTATTTTTTCCGCGTCCTTGCCAGATTGTCTTCGTGACATAGTGTTCACGTTCTCTAGCGATCAGTTCTGACAGTTTTTGATTCTGGATTTTCTTTGCCTGATTCTGACCACCATTGGATTTTCATTGTTACCTGCTGGATTTAAGAGCTTGTTTCTGGACTTTGTATTTTTGCCTCCATCCCCTTCTTGCCATCGGGTCTTGCTAATTTCTTCGCCATCATTAGCGAGGATCCTGAGATACCAGCTCTTTTCACAGCAGGTCTCATTGATCCAAAAGCAGAGGAACGCATCATCTTACTAGCTCGCCTTTCATCATGCTGCTGCCTTTTGAAATGGGATTTTCTCACTGGTTCTCTCATGTTGCTGTTAACATGCATCACTCCACCTCTTCTTCCCAGTCAACTTTGTCATTTAATCAGCTTCATCAGCCTCAGCAGAATTATCAACCACCTCCACGACCACCAGCGCCTGACTCCACAGGGGGATTTATCGTGCTGCTGCTCAGGGCAGGAACCCATCAATGTCAAGCAGATGCGAAAGACTTTCTGTCAAAGCCGATCGCTTATTACCTGTTATAATAAACAATTTTCTTAATTCATTCAGCGGTCTCCCTTGATTAAAATATTTTTAGACAAGTGTGTCAAGATGACCCGTCAGTCAGTACACCACTTTGGCCAAGACAGAAATATCTGTCCCCGAATTTGATATTCCCATGATACTGGAGACAGCTATCCATGTCCACCAAATGATGGGAAAGCATTACAGCAAAACTGCTTCCAGTTTATCAATGCTTCTGCTGTGTCAGGTTTGACAACTGGCACTTCATTAAGTGTCCACTATGAGTCCTCCCATCATAGGTATGCAATGCTAAATCGGTGGAGTACTCTCAAACTTTCGTTCAGTGCTGCCAAATCAAATATTTATTAATCCAATATTTTTGTACAGACCACATACCTGCAAAACTTGTCCCATCGAACAACCATCAGTTGTGCTTTGCAGCTCGTGTGTATTGGCCTACGTGAGCATGCTAAACTGAAACTGATGTAATAATTGCACAAAAGCAGTACAGACTCAAAGAGCTAACGGTAGATTAATTGTCTCCGCAAAACCAACAAAAAGGGTTTAAATTTTGTTGAAACATTTGTAGGTCTGCGACGATTCATCAGTTCACTTAAAAATGTTCAATAAAATCGCCAAGTATTATGGTCATCAATTGCAGGGTGTGGGTAACATCTGCTGATACACTGTTTTAAGATTCTTTAAACTATGAACCATTGACATCTTTATCCAGCAAACTATATGCCACATATTTATAGCTACAACAGTATTCCTCCTGAGTTTTGGGGAATGAGTTACTGTATACGACACACTGATTAACTCTGTACTGAAAGTTACAGCATGCATATTGTATTTGCCTAAAGGTCTTTCTGAGTGGCCTGATCTGAAAGCAGCTGCCGTCATCAATTATAGAATGACCAAAGCTGGAAAACTACCAACAGACAGACGAGAGTGACTAATCTACGTGACAGAAATGAATCAATATTTTCCATGTCATTGATTTACCTCCCCATCCTCCAAATTACCCCTTATTTGAAAGGTCTTGTGCCCGTGTGGTGAAGCAACTGTAGGACTGCTGTCGACTGTTGACTGAGAGACTGAGACTGTTGCTCTCCAGCTGTTGTCAAGTATGGACAGAGCAGCACAAACAACACAATATTCTTTGCGTCTTTCGAAACAAACAACTATAATGTGTGGCTTCCTGCTGCCCCTAGTTATTGTACAAATAACATGAGAGGAAGTTGCAGCTAATGGGTTCAGTGTGTAAGGAAACTAAGGAACCACAGCTTCTGGTTCAAATCCCAGTAAGCGGCTCTCAGTTAACTGATTAAGTTGCATAGTTGTATCCATACACTTGAAAGCAGACATGGTCAGAGACATTACTGAGGCTGTGGTAATTTAAATTTTAATGGCTATGAATCTATATGCAACAGCAGAGGACCCGGCTTTGATTATCCATTAAAAGTGCTGGAGCCTAATTACAACGTCCCATCTTGTCCACACGTCAGCAGGTTGACGGTCCCTGCATTGACAGGCGTTCACGAGCGGTGACTGGGTTATGTGGAAGTATGTTAAGCCTTGAATGTTTAAATATACCCAACTGCAAGTCAAACAAATGGAACCCATACTAATGCACACATTTTACTTTCCGTTAATCTATTCATTTTATCCTTTTATATTAGGAGTGATGCTTTTCAGTTTTGCAGCCGATTGTAACCGATTGCTCTTAAAAAATATGACCCGTGAGAACGCATATTTTGTTAACCGTCTAATGTTTAATACACTCCAGGCTGTACCAACTATCTCAGGTATTCCCAGTGACACTCAGTGGAGCGAACTGTAACTTGCCTAACTGTCCAAAACAGTGAAAAAAAAAACTAAAATTGTGCTTTTGGGGCTTCTTTTTTCCCTATTTTACTGCTGCCTGACCATGACCCCAGACCGAGGTACGTATCGAAAAGTGACCTCTTTGTACCGGTGCACCCCAACTTGTTATGAAATACATAGTTGGGATGCATGATATATTGGACTGATTTAATCAGACAATTATTATCGGACAACACAATTAATATTTTAATTTAGGAATTATTCAGATATCAAAGCTAAAGCCAATAAATAGAGCCGATGATATGATGTCAGAAGACAACAGCAACACTATTCATAAGCTGCACTTAAAACTCACAAAGAAAATGTTGTCCGCCTACCAACCTTTAATGCTGCACCGCTCAATGCCAGTGTGTGTGTGTGTGTGTGTGTGTGTGCGCGCGTGCATGCGCGCTTCAGAGACAGAGACTAAGAATGATTGGAGTGGACGCTGTTGTGAAACTCATCTTCATGACAATGCAGGGATAGTAAGTGAACCTCGTTTTTTGCGGCACAATAAGTTTAAAACAAGAAATTATGCTGCTTCCAGGTCAGCGATCTCTCCGTCAGGACTGTAAACCAACGTAGGAGCCCGTCAAACGCACGAGGGCCGCCGCAGCCACGCTGCTGTCGTAAGTGACAATGACAAAGAACCACCTGTAAACACAAAACGAGTTATACTTCCCTCGAGTCGCACCAAGACCAACAAGTAATGCCTATGTAAACAGTCTTCAAAACAAGGTGTAGTGAAAGTGAATCATCACAAACAGGTCGAGGAATAAAGCCTGCAGCCACATGGAAGTTACATCTAATATACAAACATGAGTTCATCATTAGAAGCGATATGAGTCAGCTGATTCTTTACTTATTAACATGGTGCATTCATTCATTCAATCTGAAATTACATGAAATAATAATATACAACATCATACAGCCATATTATCCAAGCAATTTTGTTTGCTTTAAATTGTTTGCGATATCAATAGTCTGAAACAGTGATTCATTGTTTGTGCATCACTAATACATTTTACTCATAACAATTGTCCCAAATGATTCCACTCAAACAAAGTTGCTTTCAAAGAACAAAGCAGCTGTTGTATGTCTTCCACCCTCCATTATGATATTTAGCATCTAGGCATGATAACATTTGCTAATTAACATTGAAGATAGAGCATGAGATAGCTGAGACTGACAAGAATGTCAGTTTTTCAGGTATTTGGTCATAAATGATGACAACAGTGCTGGATGAAAGTGCAGAAATTGCCAAGGGCATTCATGAATGCCTTAAGTTCATCCACTAGCTTCCCAAACATTGGACAAAAAAAAACCTTGAAAAATAACAATAACGTTCTCCTGACAAAGATCTTGTTTAAAAAAAAAAACAGGAAACACTGGATAGAAACCAGTGTTTTTTTTTTTTTATATGCTGCTGACACTTCCCAGCAGCAATCTCAGCAGATCTCGTTGTGCACAGAAAGTATCGGTTCGGTGCGCTCCTCTGTTTTGGGGTCAGTTCCATGCAAAGGGGGAAAGAAACGACAAAAAAAACCAAAAAGATGCGTAATTTTAGTTTTCTTATCGTGCATTGTGAGTAAAACAAAACCTACACGCTCACATAAATTATATTTACCACGGCTTTAGGTCACAATGAGCTACAAAACTGAAGAGAATTTGTCTTTTTCTTCTGCGTTTGCCATTTACTGGCAGTTGGCAAACAGCTTTTAGGCGTATTACCGGCACTTGCATTGACATGTAGATCGTGTCATGTGCGCCGGACCCCACCCCCCCCCACTCCCTCCAATCAGATATAAAGATATATTCGTCATATGAGCCAAACCATGACATCTGTAACATGACGTTTGGGGGCGAATACACACACCGTTGCAGCCCCCAGCGATATGACATCTAGCATTTATGCACCAAAATCATGGAATAGTTTGCCTGCTGATCTCAAGGCACAGCGCATCTATTGACAGAGCCCAACACTTTCAAGACAACTTGTGTTAGCACTTCTGTCATACATAATATATCAGAGGTCAGCAGGGCTCTTTGACTGTGGGCAAAGAAAATCTGCCCATCTGACCAGTCAATATGTCATACTATGTCTATGCACAACTGAGAGCAGTGGAGAGTGAGTCAGTAACCGTCATACATTTAAAATCACTGGACACCCACACAAGGGTTGCTTTTATGGTGCCGAAACAAAGACGTCAAGAAATCCTGCGTGAACTGCCTTAATGTTACATTCTAATTGCACTGTAATCAAACAATGGGAGCTTTCAAAGTCGTCTGTCTGGCAACAACGATGAACTACGTTTTCTATGGTCCTTCATTTATACCCATATCGTACAGAGAATAAGGGGACCATCAGGAACAGAAACAAAATCTTACATCACACTAAGTACTTTTTAAGCAAGCTGACTCTTGAACTTATCCGCGCTGATTATTCAGATGGAAAATGAGACTGTGACTAACAAAAGGCCTAAAAACACTCACGAGCACAACATGGAGAAGTAAATATCTCTGGTCACAAGATATGACAACTGTTGACTGAACAGTCGTAGGTCCTGTTTGACAGTTAAGACCTGCCCACGTTTGTTTACTCCAAACACCACACCTATTTTATTCACACTTCCAAAATTTAAAATGCATGTAGTGCAATTCCAGCACACTAATGTCCCATTGATGACGGAATGCAGTAAGTATTCTACACTACACTGGAACTGCAAAGAAGCCAGTGATGTCCCGACATCTGAATGCCATTGGAATTCTCTCAAAATCGTTGTGACACTAAACGTCTGAGCTAACCTTTAATAATCGAAAATAACGACGCAAATTTTGTTTTATAATCTCCCAGATGTAACTGGTTCTCTCTTTAACTGGCTTCATAATTCATTTCAGAGCCATTTGCTTCGTTGTACAGGCGCGTCCGATGAATCAGGAATTCATCGGAAAGATGCTATCTTTTCAACTGTGTCTGTTGGTTTAATTAGCAGCTCAGCATCACAGCAGCTATGAGACAAAACTGTCAGGTCATCTGATGTTTACATCAGTATAATTTCTTTTATCAAGCTATTCCACTCCTATCCGAGATCATAGAACAGCTTCACAAAACTCCATTACTAAAAAAAGACTCACCAGCCAATGCTTGTCACCTTAGATTAGCCATCACACAAAAGCAAACTGGAACTGTAAAAATTTCCCATTTGCAAATCTGCATGCGGTGCAGTCACACAGATGCTGGCTGAACTTTCGAGACAAGTGAAGACTGAGAGGAGTTTGTTGGGGAGGAAGGGAAACAACAATTTGTGGCAGCTGAAAGATGACGTCACTGTGGAGGCTGCATGCAGGGAGCCCACGGCCCGACTGTGCAGACACAGAGACGGACAGAAAGTCCGCTGCCACAAAACCATTTAAGGATTGTTCTGCTATCGCTGCATATCGCTTGTCAATGCAAATGTCACAGTGTCAGTTCTATCAATATAAAGAACTACTGTAATGCATCTGTACAAGCTCCCACTCAATTTGACAAAAGAGAAGAATAAATGTTAGTTCAACACGACTTTTAATGCTGCCTTGTTGTGCCGAGATAGGAACCGATCACACTAATTAGCACACATGGCAGCCGTGACACTGCATGAGCCACTGTTCAATAAGAGTTGCAGAAAAAGCCCAGTAATTAAGGGGGAGTGCCACTCTTTCAACCCCCCCTACATATCCATAAGTGCCCCCATTGTATTCAAGTCACTTTATTTAAATTCCATTAAGGTATTGTGCGTGAAGTATTGTCCGCGTCAGCACATAATCAATTATCCATTAACCGGATGAAACTTTCTAGGGGGAATTAAAACAAATAACTACGAGAGTAAGGGGGTAACAGAGGGCTCTGCAGTGTTTGCAGGATCTGGAGCACACAGAGGGCTTTTGGTGAGTTACCAGTTGGCAACCTCCGTGTCAACATGGCTGTAAATCCTTCAGATGTCCACTGACACCGAAAAGAATCAATGTGCAGCCAGGATTTCTGTATCAACTGAAGAAACTACTCAAAAAAAAAATCAATGGGATGCACAACCTCAATGCAAAAAAAATATCCTGCATCCTGCTATGGAGCTATGGCCATGAGGTATGAATACCCCATCCCCCACCTCCTACCACACACACACACACACACAAACACAATAATGTGTAACAGTGATGATATGAAGATTCATTTCTAAAATTCATCAATCTAAAATGCCAATATGGAATACTATACTACCAAGAATACAAAAAACTAAGATCTTCTACAAAAAGGCCAATTAATAAATATCCCCATAAACCTGCTGCAATGGTGCAGTATATTAAAAAAAAATGATAACAGAAGACACAAAAGAAACCTATCCTCAGTTGCCTGTGGTAAGAGCAAAGACGGGAAAAACATGTCAACCGTGTCATCTTGAAAGACAGACGATTAGATTAGCTTAACCAAAGTTAAAATTTGAAAATGTAACATACAGCCTACTCACTGACAAATACAGGACTGATCTTAGACCAGTAATCCACTAGAGATTTATAGGACACTTTATTAGGGAAGAGGAATATAAAATGTCATTTAAAAATAGGTCTTCTGTACACATTAGCGATCTGATACAATAAAGCATAGATCAGTATCGCACCCACCACATATGCACCTCCAATAATTGCAGTTCCCAGTACTAAAAACACTCACCCAGTCCGAACACCTACATACCAGTGTTGAGCGCAGACACAGCACGGATTCATCAGCGGAAAAGCTCAAACATCAGTGTCCAGGCAGGAACAGAAATGTCAGTAATGTAACCAGATCACCAGTAAAGCCAGACACCAGAAAGTGACTCATCAGTCTGACTCTCCGAGTCCTTTTAACAAGAAACTGGGCGTACTGCATGTTCGGTCAACTCACTGCTGACTGAGTGAACAACAGATATGCTATAAAAAGCGGAATTTCAGGAGGTGTAACGAGGTGGTGTGGCATACGTGCAAAATGCCATTCGTATGCATGAGAGATGCTGGCCCGATGCCAAACTAATGCAAAACTCCCAAAAGTACCAATTTTTAATCTGATATACAAACGTTTGATGCATATCTCTAATCGCTTTCAAATAGATTTACCGAGACGATCCAAGTGCAGCCTCCTGACTGCAAAGACCTTTCATATCCTTGTTATGTTACGGCAGTTAAACAGTTTATGGACTTGAAAAGTTTGAATTTTGGAAGAAAAAAGAACAGAACAAAAAAAAAAAGCGCAATAAAACCACTTTATATATTGAGAGATTTTTTAACTTTCTGTTCCCACAATACCAGGCATTGACAATGAGGACTGAATTGTCAAATGGAAACCATGCAAACCAAAGCCACCAGTCATCCACATTTCGCTGGCCGTCAGCATGCAAGGCGCCAGTCTTTCATCACAGAAACACTGATGTAAGACTGGAACGCGTTGGATTTCACATAATTGTGTAACGCAGTGGTCGACTTCTGTGTGTAGCTGACAAAGAGGGTTTAACAGTCATCCTTGTCTAATGAGTTTATGTCATGAACGATCATTGCTGACCACTGACGCTTCAACCATGTACAGTCATGACCCCCATCCCCTGTAGGCTAAAATAAAGAGCAGTAAAGTCCCAACAAATGGTTTTTTTTTTTCGCCCAGTAGGCTAAAATAAAGAGCTTAATTAGTGCCGTTTACCCTCTAGAAGTCTTGGTTGACCTCATTTCTAAATGGACTGATGGAATATGCTACTTGATTTATAGACCCAACCAGCAAATCCCCTGTTAATGCGTTCCCCTGGGATAACTCGGGCTTTTACACACACATCACCCTGTTCAAGCCATCTTAACTGTCCCAAACCCCGGACTTTGTCATGCTGGCTCCTCTCTCTCCCCCTGTATCTGCATCTCTTACGTTGCAATAGTGGCATTTCACTTCATCGTTGCAGTTGGATTATTAAGACCGGTTGTAGGTCCGTGACTTGCGCAGCCCGCCGCTGTGGTGGAAGCAGCGCGGAGGACAGACTCGCTGGCCGAGCTGAGTGATGCCCACTTGGCATAATCCCGCGGCGTGAGGAGCCCAGCCTCCATGCAAGACCGCGCGCAATGACTGGATCGCAACGGGACTCGCCATGTCTCCTCTTGAAAAGCCATCCGTTACGCCCGAATTAGCGAAAATAAATAAATAAATAAATAAATAAATAAATTCCCGAAGCCGAAAACCTGCCGCGTAACGGCGGTGCGTCGCATCAGCGAACCCCCCGCGCGAGCCAAACAAAGCGCAAGTTCATCCCGTCGCGCCGCATGCTAGGTAGCACGGAACGCTGCCACGGCGCGGATGCGCGGCGCGGGTCGGGACACCGAGGACGAAAGCGCCGCAAAGACGGAAACACTTTATAAATGTTCGTTTGAGAGTTGCGCAACATTCCAACTTTGTCCGTGTCTCGCGGGGCGGGGGGGGGACCGCGCCGTCTTACCGGTGAACGCGTCCGCTGTCTCCGCCGCGCAGCTGCCGTCGGCGCTGTGGTCTCCTCCCGCTCAGCGGCCGCACTTCAGGTGCACGCGCCCCTTTTTACGCGCTTCCATTTGTCCGGTTCGCGCTCGCCGCCCGTCCGCCCCGCGAGAGCGCATCGATTGGCTTCGTCGCCGAGGACGCAAATCCCTCCGCTCGCCAATGGCTGTCGGCGCGTCCGCCCCGCGCTCCGCGCCCTGCGCCCTCCCACTGCTGCTGCCGCCGCCGCCGCCGACTCTCACCCGGTGCGAAGTATAGATCTGTCCGCTCCATCAGGTTAATAATCTCTTAATCCCTCACCGATTTCCTGACATATGTAATTTGGGCTCCCTAATAAGCGGTTATGATTGGATGAAGCCAAGTCAAGTGCTCGCGCGTTCTTCTGTGGAGGGCAGAGTGGGCAGACACAAAGGGGCACGCTCCAGAGGCAAATCGCAACCCATTGGAATTGAAAATAAAACAGAGATGACAGTTGATTTAACTATCTTTTACATGGATACTATATCAAATACCGCAGTATACTGAAATTTCCCCAACTTTTTCTAGCTTCCCCTCGTCTTCATTGAGTTTGAACCCTCTGTTGTTGCATCGCTTATAATGTAAATCTCTGCATTTCCCGCTGCTGCATTGCATACATTTCCGATTTTTTTTTTCAGTTTAGGATTTAATTTTGTTCATTTTCATCTCGCAACGTGTTCCTTTGTGTTGTACTGCGTGGTGCAGCTGTGTATTTTATTGCCTTAATTTACGACTTACTCAGAACCGCAGCTGCAATGCATATCGCCATCCCACGCCGTAAAATATGCTGTGTTTTCACTGGCATGTTGCTCTAAACTGTGTTGTTTTGTGTTGAGCTGAAGGTCAGATTCAACAGTCTTTTACAATAATTTTGATGCCTTGTCTGTTGCCAGGCAACCGATGTCCTGGAACAGAGATGAATGGGTGTCCCTGAGCTCCTTTTCCTCATCTCAGTACTATGCCTCTTCTATTTCGCCTGTATTTTCCTCACTTGCAAAGACTGCGTTGAGTATAAATTCAGTATAACCATTAATTTCCAAAGGTTCTCTCCCTTGAGACACGTGGAATTACACGAATCAGCACGTGGAATTACTCGAGGAGGTTTTTGGGGTGTAGTAGCTTTCAGTTCACATGAATTTCAGCGTTAGTGGGACAGCAGCTGCCTTTTCAGTGTCGGTCTTGGCCGTTTCCTCCAACTACTTAGCTGTTCTTCAAGTATGGTTATTACCAGCTGGCTCCTTTACTACACACCATCTTGTGTGTGAGCAAACACTTGACTTCGAAACCCTCTGCAGGGCACTTGGGTGGGCAAACATGTCACCCCTTCCATGTTTTTGCAGTGTTCCACTCAGTTCCCCTCGGTCATGTAGATCAAGTTGACATTTCAAACATCAGTGCATATTCTGACAACTGAACTCGGTGGAGTCGCCTAATTCAACGGTTAGAGCCCAGGAAAAAAATGCCTCGCCGTTGTGTTGTCATCTTGCTGGTTTTCTAGAAATTTGAACCATCTCTGTCGACCAACTTTGATCTTTTCATCTTTAATCGATCATCCTATTCCTAAAACTTTAAGCAACCATTAATGCGCATGTGGTATGCATTGCATATGGACGTAAAGCACATTTGGGAATCTCATTTGTACATGCTTTTCACATAGCAACATGAACACAGCCACTAATCTCCATACTTACACACATACATACATACAAATTACATCTTCCCCTTTTCAGCTACAACCACAAGAAACAGGAAACATTATTTTCGTGTCTCATAAAGACAATTGTTTACTTGTAAAAAGGCTTCAGTTCCTTTTTTTGTAGAGGAAAAGCACTCAGCTGAATAGACGGGTGAGATTGCATTGTTTCCCCCCACACACGAGTAAAGGATCAAATCCAACTATTCAAGGTACCAGCAACTGCATGGTTGATTGATTTCTATCACAGCTCATTTAACCTTGAATAGATAATGTCGGCCTTTATTTTTCTTTTGTTATGCAGCTTGCTCACAACGGTCAATGCTAATAGTTTCTATTCAATATTCATGTTTCTGTGTTCAGATAGATCAAAACATTCAGAGATGCTTTTGGTGTAAAGAATTACTGGCTACTGGGTACAATATAGACCTGTTTTACATGCTGCATGTTGAATATTGCAAACTATCTAAATTATTTAAAAACTATTCCACTGAATTTCTGTCAGTCAAGCCTATGGTGGTTTGATCTAAAAGTCCGGTCAGACAGCATTTTAGACTACACACAAAAAAACCCCACTCACCCTCACACCACCTCGTCTACTGTTCCGGTCCGTCTCGTGGGAGGCCGCTATTGAGGTTAGTCACTACCGCTGCTGGACGGTATAAATGGTGTAAAGGTGTCAATTTAAATGCAGCAGCCATCAGCCGAGCCCAGAGAGCAGCTTTCTACCAAATCAGGTTCTCCAACCACCCCACAATCACTTTTCACTTTCACTGCAATCCACTTTCCCCTTAACACATTGGCAGTGAACAGCAGGACAAAGCCTTGGTGTATGTTTCACAACATAGACAGTTTTAATCATTGTTAGAGAAAACAAAATGCATTCAGGATCTTATAAAAAAACCAAAAAAAAAAACCTTTGAGAGCTTTCAAGCACTCGTTAGTGTTTTCAGAGTGTCATTTTGAAGTCACAACAGAGGGAACAGATTTCCTCCGTCGAGTCAATGAAGAAGTTGAGACACATACACTATATTTTACCATGGAACACTTGTGTATCAGGAAGGATGAGAATGTGGTATTGACATAAAAATGTCAGTGGCCACTGATTGCAATAACATTTACCCAATTTCCACTGATTAGATGTTCACTTTGCATGACAGGCACTTGTGAATGTGTTTGCAGGTAGAATTCAATAGGACAAAAGGACTTGGCCTAAAAACACACTTGTACCTTATTTAGCAGCCAAAATGTAAATATGTCAGTTCTTTCATTAACAGTACAAATTTGTTTGTTGTTTGCAGGAATATAAAAGCAATTTATCGGAACTGTTCACACAGCAATCACATATTCACTCAACAGTGCTTTCTCCAACCCCTCAGTTGGCGCCTCAGCGTGATGACGCCAGGCGGCACACATCTAAACTCACAGTTCAGCTGTGACTATACTCCATTTTTGCAGAATAAAATGATCTTTGGTGAGAATGTAAACAATTGCACCAGAACAAAACATAAGGCTTTACAGTCTCACAATGACACACACACACACAAAAAAAAAAAACACGCAAAAGATCCATACATACACTCTTTACCTGATTAGACGTTCTACAACTAGCTGTCAGATAGCATGAATAAAGATAACTTGCCCTGCCATTATACTTTAAATAGCAACACTCATACTAAGCAAGCCATATAGGCACTTTACCCTTGAACTATGAAGACAGGTAATGCAGCGAGTATTGCTGTGCAGATTACAATCTTTCGGATTCCTTTATGATGCTGATTAACTGAGGCATAATGAAATAGCAGAGCTAAAATGGGTGATGTGATTCGGGGGATAAAACAAGGCACGCTCCAATACTCAGGTGAAGGAGGATAGTGATTGGGATTATAGCACAAGAGGGGAATAGGTATTGGTGTCCATCTGGTCCCAAATTTAAGGCACTTTAATAGGGTGCGTTATGTTGTCTCCAACCCTAATATAAAAAAAAACTCTCCAGATAACATGTAAAATTTTACACTGACACCAATAACTGAATTTATCGCCACTGAGTGCATGACACACAGGCCCCTCAGTTTACGCCCTATCCATTCAACTATTCACC